>SJJU01006479.1:0-11510 GCA_012932125.1 Conopomorpha cramerella
TATTACTAAGGATTCTTTTCACAACAACAAAATATTGTAAAATATCGCGTTGTTGCATGTAAATGAGCGATACATTCCTGACTTGCAGAAGACAAAACAATGTCTAATACGAATGACATAAAGAAAGAAAGAAAGAAAAAATGTTTATTCACGCCGCACAAGGCAAAAATAAAAGCATACAAAATGAAAAAAAAAACTAAATTATTGCGGCGATGAAAGGGCAGCTGGCTCAGAATGTTGCCGCGACTTACGCCACGACGCTGATTTTCAGCCAGTGCCCGGTTTGACGTACGAGGAGTCCAGCAGTACCAGCAACATACGTAGATAGATCACAAAGCACGCTTGTCTTGTGCAGGTAATAACGGTCAGGCGCTGCCTGGTGCTGTGCGCCGAGAGCCGCGGCGACATGGAGGCGTGGGCGGGCGCGCTGCGGGGCGCCCTGCACCGCGGCAGCCACGTCGCTGACTTCGTCGCCAGAATGTCCTCCGGCGACCACCAATGGTGAGCCAATCTTTCAGCACTGATTACAATATTAATAGGTACCGTAAGCGTTCGTAATACCATCCACTGGTGCCCACAGAACCTTAAAAGTCTAAGTTATATACTTCACACTACAGAAGTGGTACTTAGAGAGATAAAAATGAAGACATTGGCGTCTCTATTATTCAGTAAGATCCGCCAATAACATCAATTTAGGACATTAATTTTAGAAGAATGCATTTTGAGAGCTTCAAAGTTTAACTTATTAACTCAGTATACGGAATTCCCCCACACACCAGGTATGCAGCGACCCACGCGCGTCCCACATTCTGCAACGTGTGCCGCGAGCCGCTGGGCGCGCTGGGCACGGCGCACGCGCTGGCCTGCGAGCTGTGCAAGTTCAAGGCGCACAAGCGGTGTGCTGCGCGTGCGCCGCCCTCCTGCAAGTGGACGACGCTGGCGTCGCTCGGACCGCACGTCGTCGAGGATGCTGATATGGTGAGTGCATTGGTATTTATTTAGTATAGACACTAATAAAACAAAGATCACAATCCTTGGCTTTGGGAGAAGAATAACGATCCTTAAGTTGTTAAGCTCAGTCAGTAATTATGCATCATCATCAGCCCATACTTGTCCACTCGACATAGACCTCTCCAATTGCCCGCCACCGTGATCTGTTTTTGGCTTCTCGCATCCAGCTTCTGCACTCGAGAACTCGTTTGCCCCAACGGTCATCGGTTCTACGGCTAATATGGTCACTGCCACTTCAGCTTGCTAAAACGATGAGCTATGTCGATAACTTTGGTTCTCTGTCGGGGAATTTTTGTTACTTTAAAATCACTAAAAGTATCATGGCTGGGACGCTCAGCTGCGTCAGATTAAATATATTGAATTACATTGTACCTTTTCTTCCGTGCCTCCACTTTATGAAAATTGCCGGAGTCTGTGTTTCCTGCGCAGTACAGTCTGAAGGTCTTCAAGTCGCGGGTGAATAGGTACCTCCTGAACAAGTGTGCTCCATCGTAGACCACATCGCTGCTTAACATCAGGCAGGATGGTGGTCAAACACTTGTTCATAGTGATTAAAAAAAAATCTAATGGAGTTTATGAGAGATTTTACTTGACATAATATAGATTTAACACACACGAAGCGTGACATAACAGCCAATCAGAGTGCGTGTTTGATCTATGTCGTGTCTTTCTTGACGCGCGTGCTAAGCCTGCTGGTATTCTTTATTTATATTTTGATGCACATCAATAGATCTGTTGTTTCAATACATTTTTTACACTGTACGAGTGTAAAAAAGTTCAGAGTCTGAACCAACTCGCGGGTTAAATAGGTACCTAATGAACAAGTATGCTCCATCGTAGACCACATCACTGCTTAACATCAGACAGGATGGTGGTCAACAAGCGTTTGACCACAATGCTGCCTTCATAGTGATAAAAAAAATACCATGATACAAATTGTAGTAGACTTATTCAATTGATAGTTTGACTTAGAAAGTTACATGTTACTAGTGGACGCCCCGTGATTTCATTTGCGAAGTTTTAGTCTTAATACTTCATACAAACTATAACACCCTCTATATAGCGACGCGTCCCACAGGAACGGAGAAAAAGTATCCTATATCCTTCTCCTGGTTCTAAGCTACTTTCCTACCAATTTTCAGCCAAACCAGTTCAACCGTTCTTGAGTTATAAATAGTGTAACTAATACGACTTTATTACATACTAGCTTTTCGCCCGCGGCTTCGGCCGCGTGGACTTCGGTGATATTGCGTTGCGGTATAAAGGACAACTATAAGAGAACTTATCATTCCTACGGAAAAATCTAACTTTCCCTCGGGAATATGATTTTTTTTCGGGATAAAAAGTACCCTATTATTTAATCCGGACTTCTAACTTTACGTCTGCAAAATTTCAAAACAACTGGTTCAGTAGTTACGGTGTGAAAGCGGAACAAACAAACAAACTCACTTTCCGATTTATAATATTAGTATGGACGTACATTGCTAACACGTTGCGTCTTACTCTTAATAATACATATTGGCAAAGCGACGTAATATGTTCATTCTCAGCTTATATAGCATTATATTTCATTGTAATCCATTCAGTCAACCTTTCGCGTCTATAATGATTTTCAGGCAATATTCACGCGCCAAAAACTATTTAAAGGCCGTCGTAGCAGCTACGCGGTGCTACGACGCCCTCGCGTAGCCGCGTAGTCAGAACTACGAAACTGATAGACCAATTAGACAGACGCTATTCACAGAGTATTGTACTCTACTGCAATTAAGTTAGAGTATGTTTTTGTTAATCCTAATACGTACTTTATGTAGGTAATAATTAATTAAACATTTTAAACCTTTGTGATTGTTAATTGTATTCAATTTTCAGTCTTATGTTACACAGTAACAGTGTATCTAATTATGTACAAAGAAGTGACGAATAATTATAACAGGTTCCCTTCTTTTGTGTCACTACATAAACTATTTCAATTAAACTTATCAAACTTTGTCATAAAATAGCGTAAGTAAATAAAAAGAAACTGTCGAGAGGTCACTACTTCATAAATTTTCCCCGTTTATAAATATTTCTGACCTTTACTTTGGAAGATTGTTATGTTTTTCTTTACTAATAATTTATAACGTGCAGAATAAGTTTGCCCCCGCAGTTTGTATAAAAGTCGATTCGGCGTCGAACCCCCGTGAGAGACCCGTTTGTCTCTTTCTGCAAACAAGGATGAGTGATTCGTAGAGTCGCCATACAAAATATGTTCACTTTTTAAATTGGACAGTTCCACGAGGAAAACAATTTTCATAAAACGCACATTTCTTTTTGTTTACATATACCAAACTCTGGGTGCCGTAATTAATCTAATATATAAAATTTCCATGTCACAATGTTAGTTACCGTAACGGCTTTACCGAAACGACTTTACCTATTTTGACAAAATAAATATGCGTAGTCAGCAGGTGTGAGAATCGGTTACTATCTATTTTTTATGCATCTGCGGGAAGCGACTTTGTTTTATATTCATCATCATTATCATCAGCCACATCAAGTCCACTGCTGGACGATAGCCTCCTCATTTCTATCGTAATTTTGGCGGGAAATGCCAATAATCGCCACGTTTGGCAGGCGGGTTGGCGATCGCAGTGGTGTTGTGGTTTAACCAACAGAGAGCGCTGCTGCTCGTCCCTCGAGTTCCCTTGGTCGACTCTTACGACCCCCATGACGGGAAAAGTTGGGCTGGGGTGGTGACACGTGTGTTTTTTATTATGTAATAATAATGATGATTAATGTCGCTGTGTCCCACAGGGTTCATCATAATTTATACACTGTAATTAATGTATTTTGTGACATCTACTATGACATTATTGTAATGCGCGAATTGTTGTAAGTTTCATCATCGGCCCACATTCGTTCACTGCTGGACATATGTAGGCTCTCCAATTGCACGCCACTGTGATCTGTTGTCGGCTTCTCACGTCCAGCTTCTGCCTGAACCACCCTACCTTGTTAGGGATGAATTTAAAAAAATCCTTTCTTATTTCGCCGTAACTTCACAAAAGGAACCCCAGTGCAAAATTTCAGCTTTCTAGGGTTTAGGGTTTGGGCTGGGCGTTGATGAGTCAGTGATGAATGAATCAATCAAAATATTAAAGTAAAGTAATAATAAATACCGGCCTATGTCCAGCAGTGGACAAGTATGGGCTGATGATGATGAATAAATACGTTCACGACTTAGACACATTCTGAATACCAGTCCCAGCGTAACAGTGTACTTACCTACCTTACCATTTAATACTATGTAATAGTTGTGGGAAGGCTTTTTCCAGCAGTGGGAAAAGGCGTCCCACCATAACATGCTAAAGAAAAGAAATTGTTGAGGTACACTTGTATTACGTCATCTGTATCAGGTGGAAATTCCAATCAAGCGCATAATGAAACTAGTTCAAACCGCCAGATTGCGGTATTGTTTACTGGAGTCTGTTTCCTACGCAGTGCATTCCGTGAGCAGGTAGTAAGCCTGGTCAATCGTAGACCACATCGCTGCTTAACACCAGACAGACAGGCTAAATCTTGCTTACAATTGCAATAAAATTCTTCGGCGTAATAAATTAACACATTTCACGCCTTTTAATCCCAAAGCAGAATAGATAGAGGCTTAACAAGTCTAAGCAAATGCCTACGGTTAGTTAATCCAACGTGATAGGAGTTACCCCGTCCCCAACCTATGCACCGCCATATCTTCTTCAACGTCTTTTCTATAATACATCTGTAGGAAGAACTCATCTATCCGATTTCAAATTCAATGTATCCAAGCTGTTCAAATATGGAGCGGATATGTCGGTCTGATAGACGTGGCAATTTATTATGTATCACCGCGACCCATATTTTATACTATACTTTGGCCTCTGCGTAAAGAATAAATTGTGTAGTTATCCGAGAATACGATCTGAAATTATAAACATACAACGTTTGTTAAGAATGATGACAGCCACGTCGAAGTAAGTGACGTGGATTCATGGCGTCGTCGGAGTATCTCGAGTGAGCTACGAGTTTGTCGGACTGAGTTCGAGCGAAGCTAAAAACTTCAAGGAACATCGGGGGACATTTAATTTTTGTTTTTTCAACTGTCAATTCATATGTGACATTCTTTGAGACCATGTTATGCTACTGTTTATGAACATGTCCATCGCTGTTTCGATAATTTTATGCTCATTTCTGTTTTTATATCCATTTGTGAGCTTCGTCATTTATATGTATAGGTGACATTCTTTTGCCAATATATATATTATTAATAGTGTTTCGCTGCTATTATACGCATGTATTATACACATAGAATCACACTATATACTAAAGAGAACCGCATCAAAATCCGTTGCCTAGTTTTAAACATCTCAGCATATTTTCATCTTAAATTTGTAACAGACTTGTGCCCCAGTGTATACGCAAGTTTCCCAAAGGGTAAGGCAGAAATCATAGACCTCCAATTTTCACAATTCTGGCAAGTAAGTCTATTTCGCCACTTCCACATTTTCCGGTACCTCACCACTTTTGAAGAACTCTAAACAAAAGAATGACCTTTAAACTCATCCGTATTTTCATTACGGAGTTTGTCCATCACTTCTCGTTCACCGGTCATTCGTATTTGCCGACTCCGCTCCGACTCATTCTGTATTCACAGCACCGTTCGCACTTCTCACCCTGAACGATGCCGTCGTTTGACTCGTTTACTTCCACGCACACACTCACTCACATACACACACACACACACACACACACATATGCACTTACATCAAACCTACACACTGCTGAATGGTCGGTATCCAACTAATATTGCTGAGATAACACACAGACGTTGAATGTATTTGTTTAGGATCAGAAAAGTTTGGTAAGCAAGAATTAATATGTGTC
Organism: Conopomorpha cramerella; assembly: GCA_012932125.1. Lineage (NCBI taxonomy): Eukaryota > Metazoa > Arthropoda > Insecta > Lepidoptera > Gracillariidae > Conopomorpha > Conopomorpha cramerella. The sequence continues at coordinate 5,908 of SJJU01006479.1, forward strand.
GGTAACCGTGTGTCGATTGGCTGCGAATTAAGAAAATTCATTTATTCTCGCAACATAGACTTATATATTTACTTTACTTTATATCATAGCTTGAGCATCCAAATGATGTTAATTCGAATTAGCGCATATTATTATATACAAATAAAAAATAAATACACTTCACGCCTTTTAATCCCAAAGCGGGGTAGGAGAGAGAGTTACTATATGAAATCTAAAAAAACACAGTGCTGCACAATTGGAGAGATCTATATTATATATATACTAGCAGTGGACGAATATAGGCTGGTATTACACCAGTTTTTATTCTATTCCTGTTCCTAAATAATTTCGGGATAAAATATATTCTTTCTCAAGTATGTTGGATCATATTAATGGTGAATGTTTTAACGTAATCCGTTCAGTAGTTTTTGAGTTTATTCGAAACAAACATACATATATTTCCTCTTTATAGTGTTAGTAAGGACGTTCGTGCAGTGCTTGTATATAGACAATACCGCAATCCTTATTAAAGGACCATTTGAGGTCATTCTCAAGGGGCTTATGACTTCAGCCAAACTTAGAATCGTCAAACATTTGCAAAAACACAAGACCTTAGTCTTAGACTAACTGTGAGTTCAGAAAACCGGTTCTTATAATATTCATACACACATTGCTAAATCAAATGCCCACGGTTTACCAAGAGTATTTTTTCACATTACGTGTTAACTCTTAATTACTTCATTAACTATACATAATTGTTATATAAAGGTAAACTTACTTATTAGATCATAAGCCTCTTTAACAATGTTCCTATTTGGTTTACCTATTGTGTTCATTGCAGCGCCCCAATCGGAGCAACTAAGTTTTAAGCGCATTGTCAAATACCTAGTATTGTACACATTGATAAATCCGTGAACATTTTTTAGAATGGATATGACTGACAACCAAATGTATGGCGATGACATTTGTATCTCAGCGTTGCACATCCTATTGCTTCTTAGCTAGTTGTCATCAATTAATAGAGATGTGATTATTTAATTTTTTTGTTCATGAATCGAAGTGACAACGTTTCGATCATACAGTTATATGTAAAATAGATATAATAAGCTCTACAGCACGTATTTTCAACGGCTAACAAATAGGTTTCATCATGTCATAACCTTAAATGCATTGTCTGTTGGTTATAAAATATTTATGACGACTATAATTGATGGTACCAAAACATTTCTTTTAATAATACTGACCCGCACTTATGTTCTCCCATGTTGTGAGGTCGACTGGTGGAGAATACTTTAGTATTAAGTCCACCCTTTGTACCTTTAGTGCAATAAAGTATTAAATAAAAAAATAAATAAATTTCTCATAAATCGATTCCAAAATAAATCGAATCTTTCCAATATTGTACAACACTAACAGTCCAGGTCACGCATGTCAATCGACCTGCCAAAATTTCTCTTCTTACGTGACGCCGACTATAGTTGCAATAAAGTTTTGAATTTGAATTAGAACATATAAAACGACGGCATCAAAGCTTGCTACTCGGCTGTGGGTAAAACCGCAAGTCAACAACTGCACGAGCTGTCTAACTTAAAGTTCACGTACTCGAGAGAGTGGCTAAAACGTTCAGTCTGGCGGGGTTTTACTACACATATTGCAAAACAAGCGTCTGTGGTCCAGTTGGTCGGATACTTGACTTGTAACCGGGAGGTCGCGGGTTCGAGTCCGGCTACTGGACGTGTACCAATGGGACTCTTTTTCAGAGCCTATGTACGCAACGCAACGCTCGTACGGTGAAGGACAACATCGTGATGAACCCCACACACCACAAGGTGTGTGAACCCTATAACGGCGATGGGCTCACCCCCTGTCACGTTGGGTTAAATACGCTTGGTGAACCGTGGTATTTGCTTTAAGCAAGTGCCTCTGCCTACCCCTCTTTGGGATTAAAGCCGTGAAGTGTATTTTTAATTTAGTTAGACTCTGATAAAAATTCTAAGTTTTTGTGTTTAGCGGCGTTGTATTCGTTTTCGTATGAGTCACGTTTTTTTAAAGCTTTCTTTATTTTTGCAGGCAGGATGGTGGTCAAAGGCTTGCTTATAATTAGGCACCATCCTGCCTGATATTGAGTGCCAGCAGAATATCAAAGTCACGGGCAACCGTGGCAGTATGCTGAGGTCGGCGTCTCGTTTTTTTCTGATAGACACAAGAACGATAAATAGTAACGTCGCAGTTAACCTGCATTGTTTGTAATATATTGTACTGAATGTGCTTGTGTGTTTTTAGCAAAAAATAAGTGTGTTTCTATGTCTATTTGTTAAGTTGCGATGTGGTCTACGAAGCACGCTTGCCTATTAGATACCTATTCACCAGTTGCGTGCACTGGCTTTTACGACAAGATAGGCAGTAATCACCAAGGATTGACACCTATGTTAAGGTTACTTACCTTTACGAAATATAGGTACACCTACATCTACTCACCCACAAAACACAGGACCTTCGTTCGCCACTGTCGTGAGTACAACAAAACAAGATCTAGCAATAACTCTATTATTACGTCGGGTAGCCGAAATTCTATGGTAGGCAGTTTCTTTTTGCCTATATGGTGTGCACGCCACTGCTATTCATCCCAGTAACTAAATGAAATTGGACTATTAGCCACAGAAAACAAAGACACCGGCAAGTCATTCCACAAAGACTCGTATCACGCTATAAAGTCGACACAAATACTAAATTGACCATACTCACATGTGAACCTTCGCTTTTTCTCATGTCGAAATAGTTGTATGGGAAGTTGCATGACGCACCATACAGCAATATTTGTTAATACACTGTGTAAACATTAAACAAAACATCCTCGCCTAATTCCGCTGCAACATACCTATTTACGTGGATTATAGTTTCATCACGCGTGGAGTTCTGTTACATCGAAATTCGTCGTAAATTATTAGTTACCTATAGAAACAATAGTTAATACTATACAAATACTGTAGTTCTTGGAACTTCATCGAACGATGTAAATGCTCTTTGACACGCTATGCTATGCTCGGTACGCATTCACAGAACCATCTTATTCCGACCCGCGATTTCTTAGACTTTACTCTCAATAAGAGCTCTCCCAAGTGTTTTTTTGTAATGTAACTTTAAAGATATCTTCAGCTATCCTGTCAAGACACGGTTCAGGGAACGAATGAGTTTAAATTGAACATCTTGTTTTCGTTTGTTCATATGGAAAGGAGTTCAACATACTTCGGCATTAGGTTGAGTTCTGATGATCATATTAACCATTGAAATACTTCACAATTTATGAGGGCCTGACCTCATCGTAAATCATGCCGGTAAAACACCTAGAGTAATCAATGACTCAATTGAAATTATTACCTCAATGATGCATTTAAAGACTTAATTCTTGTACTTTGGATATCGTCGGGAAGTTTTGTTTTTCTACAAATTAGAATTTTTGTAAAGAAACGCGCACTGACGTTTTATTAATAGTTTAACCGTTATACCCGGTTTAAACTATTAATATAAATTGGAATTTGTACAAATAAGACCTAAGATAGTATAATCTATGGGCTCACCCCCTGTCACCTTGGGTTAAATACGATTGGTGAACCGTGGGCATTTAAATAAGCAAGTGCCTGTGCCTACCCCGCTTTGGGATTACAAGGCGTGAAGTGTACAGTACAATCTTTATCTCATCATAAGCCTCATGACGACGACTGCTGGACGAGGGCCTGCCCTAATGATTTCTGTGATCATTTGGGAGAAAATACCAATAATCGCCACGCTTGGCGGGCGGGTTGGCAATCGCAGTGGTGTTGTGGTTTAACTCACAGAGAGCGCTGCTGCCCGCCCTCTGGAGAGTTTCCTCGGTCGCCTCTTACGACCACCACGACGGGAAAAGTTGGCCTGGGGTGGTGACACATGTACGAGTATTCCACCTTCACCACAAGATACCTAACCTTTTAAAAGATAAAACCTTTAAGTTTTTCTTGTATTTTCGTCCTGAGTTCCGTTTTTCGAGGATAATAATAATAATGTAATATTCGCGAATCTGTCGCTAGAGTAGTTTTGCAAACCGACTTTATTTTATTTAGTTGTCTGTAAAAAAATAGACCACCATCCCGGCTGATGTTAAGCAGCCATGTTGAGCCATGTTAGCACATTGAACACACTAGTTTATTCTGTATATATATTTGTAAAAGCGGCTGAATCATTCTGTTAGTTTTATCCAATAATATAAAGATAACGATAATTTATGTAAGTCCTCATACCACTATTAATATACGCGTCTTTGTTTGACATTTGTAATGGGACACGTATTATTTAAAATTGTATGATTTAAACGAAATGAATTAGTCTGCGTATTCCTGTGACACAAATCTCATTAATTCTGTTATGATGATAATACCATTATGCATTTAAATAGAGGGCCCGTTGGTGTAGTGGTCAGCATGTCTGCCTCTATTCCTTAAGGTCGTGGGTTCTGCCTATCTATCCTGCAAATAACTTTTGAACAAATTAGACACACATACAGACACGTCAAACTTTTAACACTCCTTTTGCGTCGATGGTAAAAAATACTTTAGCCCGTAAGGAAAATACACACATGAAAAGTGTCTAGGGATCAAGAACATTTTTAGCTCTAAAAAATATCTAATTTATTTAAATCAAATCTAATCTTCTGGATTGGTCTCCTACCTAATTCCCCATGCCTGTATCATTGACTTATCACCACATTTTGTATAAATTATGAATGAATTCAGATTTTGTAAAATATATTATTGAATACAATCTTCTAAAATGTACTTGATCCCTAGACACTTTTGATGTGTGTAAACAAAAAGGCGAACTTTTTAAGCCACGCGCCAAAAGATCCTTGTCGTTTTCTACATGCATAATATTATTACCCATCACGGCGCGTGACGGTGGGTAATGGCAAATTTGCGTGTTCTTCCAACCTTCCTGCCAACCGAAACTGACGTCCCCCACTATTATTACAAAACACACATACATACACCGTCTCTGTTTCGTAACCTTTGGTAATTTAACTGAGCTCCGTTCGCTTTGAAAACTCAGTGAAACAAGTGTCAAGTTATTCTGTTCTTTGTGTCTTGTTGAGGTTTATAAAATGTAGGTAGGTAGTAGCGCAGGTACCCTAAAATTACTGTCTGGCTAATGTCTAATGTCTAAAACAAACACGGACAGAGTTTTGAGAAGACTGGCAGGTATTGTTTGTATTTGTAATGTATCCTATGGAAGGTACGAATCATAATATTTTCTATTCTAGTTTTGTTTGTTTAAGTGGTGTTTAGGTGATTATTTCTAGTTTAGAGGTCAATTCGGACATTTTAATTTTTCTAGGTAATTGGGTGTTATAACGTAGATATCATATTATGAACCTTTATTATTATTTTTTTATTTCGAAGTGGAAATCCTTTATGGATACCCAGCCGCCCAGGGGAGTGACTATGTCGGACCGACTAAAACCCCTCCGGTGGCCTTCGGCGGTGCGTGACGGGTGACTCCGGGGTCTCCAAAGAACGCACCGGTGTCACCCTCGCACTGCGTCCTTAGACGCGCAGGGGACTTTTTTAGCCCCCAACCTTATCAAATTATGAAAC
>SJJU01006483.1:0-14309 GCA_012932125.1 Conopomorpha cramerella
CGTCAGCGGGCAGGATGCTAGCGGCCTGAGCCACAGCGGCGACCAGAGCGAACACAACCAGGAATTTCATTTTGATTGGTAGTTTTGATCTGAAACAAATTGCACGGCTTAAAATGCTGCACTGGTAACTCACACTGAAATGCACAATTTCGAGATTTCCTACGACACTAAAAATCTCTTGATAAATAAGTAAGGCACTTCACTCTTTTCCTCCTCACCTTTTTGTCCAGGCCTAATGTTAGACTATGCTCAACAGAAATTACAATCGCATTTTATACCAAAATTACTTATCTATCGTATTCGTACATATCTATGATTTAATGCTACTGCTTTGTACGGCAATAAAACCTAATATATAGGTAGGTACATAAATATTAAGAATCTGTTAGCAGTGGTTGATAGTACGTAGATAATAGTATAGTGCTTAGCCACTTAACTTTAATCAGGGCGGGGTCTTAGTCTAAAATATTGACTTATTATAATAAGTCTAAAATATTGACTTATTAAAATATTAACCTCTGAAGAGATGGCCAACATCTATTATTAATACCCGTACCAGCTGTTATTCTGCCAATTCAGGGTGTGATGGCGGTCTCTGGTGTAAGAAAGGAATTATTGCGCGATAGACTGGGTACACCAATATCGCCTTGCAATGGCAGAATAAACCATAGCAATTTGCCGGAAACCTGGTATCTATTTCCATGATTTAGTTTTAAATTGGGTTAATTAATTATCTATCAATGGGTCTTCAATGTTATGCTCCGCGCAGGGAAAGGACTCCGACAGATTTTCCGCTCAACCTTTTCTTTATGTCGAAGCAGAAATAGAGAAGAATACCCAGCTCTGTGAGTGACTTAACGACTGGGTTATGTTCAGACTCACGCCGACTAAGTATAACTTCTCTGGGGCCATAGGCAGAACGTTGCAAGTTCCTCAAGGATCATTTAAGAGCGCACCTGTGTCCTAGCTTTAGCCTATCCGAGCTCTCTGTCCTACAGGACTCGCCTTAGATCCCGGGAACCGAATCTAGCTAGCTACAGTTAGCCCTTTTGCTCCCATACGACGGTACACACACCAAGCTGCCATTCTTTCTCAGGGTTTTTTGTTATTGAAGTTCTCTTGGTCCCAGCTTGGGCCTCGAAAAAAAAAACTCCACTTGCTGGTGGGACCGCCATAGCCAGGTGATGAGCTCACCTACCTAGTTTTAGACACCACGGGAGATTATTTCTTAGGCATCAGTGATGAGTCTTCGTAGCGTAGGTAGTAGGAAATCCCGTTGCCGCTGCTACTTTTCAACTGATGATGAAGGTTAGGTAGTATAGAGAAGGACTAGTTCATTTTTTTATAAATACATACGCCCACGTCCGTCATCCCCAATAGGGGGGTGGACTGAACCTTAGGTTCACACGAACCTTTCGGCCACCTTTAGCAAAATAAAGAGTTAAGATAGTCAATGGGGAATTTTCAGGACCCCTGTTTCTCTTAGTTATGACAGATGGCGCTAGCTGTAGTAGGGGGACAAATGTCAACGAAATTACTAACTTTAAGCAGTCCGTATTGAAGGCGACAAGAAAAAAAAATTGTTTGCCTACATGTTAAAAAAGTGTCTGAAGTCTACATAACTCACCCAAACATTAAAAAACGTACTAAAATATAACTGACAGAAGTTCCCCTGGATACCTACTAGCGACATCTAGATAAGAAACTTTTGGAGTTTGAAAATTCCCCATTGGGCCTTCAGTTACAAGTTACTCTGTCTCGCTCATAGCCTGAATATACCTACATCCCCAGATCTCATACGACTTGCTACGAAGAAAGACAGCTGTTGCATTGCAATTTGCGCTCAAATAAGCATGATTTTAAAAAAATATAACATCAGTAATTAGGCTGATAATATGTGAATCTAAGTCAAATTATCTATAAACAAATTATCAGTATGATAGACATGTCAGTATTATTGAAAGAATAACCTTAAAATTTTATCGAAAAATACAGCTATACAATCTTCAAAGGGAAAAATAATTAAATATTTATAAGATAACATAATTTAGCAAAAATGAGGATAAGCCAGGTGCTGTTTTCAGCGCCTAACAGGCATTCTCCAAGAAGACCACAGCGTGAACCTGTCCCTTTTCAAATGTTATTGCCTCTTGCGCTGAAGAAAACCGTATCAGGTAAAAGTGATAGAACTAAAGAAGCCACCTGTATGCAAGAGATGGCATTGATGTTCGCTTGCTTCAAAAAGAACGAGTTTGACCAAGTCCAGTGCCTAAAAGAAGTTTCAGAGTTTCAAAACTGTTTCAAAGAATATAGAGAAAAAACTGCTCTACTCCAGCAACAGGAGAGAAAAGGTATTCTTATTCCCGGTGAGAAGAAACTGACCCACAGACAAATGAATCAGTTGCTGAAATCATTTCCACCGCAGAAAGCCCCAAAATAATACATCTACATTTTGTGTAGGTACCATTAGCTAAGGTAGTGGTCTATCAGTTTTGATGAAACTTTTGTGTTACAGAAACATCATTACAGTAGAGTTGTTATATTGTGACCAATGCCAAAACTACTGATCTCCTCAAGAGTTTCAACGTTAGAGTTGTAGACCACATTCTTGGCCAACTGTGCATACTTCCATTGTTTATTTACATTTTGATTGCATGAAATTTTGTTGAAGTTCAATCATGTTGAGTCACTGTTTATGTGATTACAGAGGATTACACTATCATTTTGTAAATGATACAATTAACACTTTCTTTAACGGTAAATATACACAATCAATATTTTCTTTTATAGCAGCAATGAAAGCAATGAACATTCAGTCTGCAAAAGTGTTATTAGATGAAAAACTTAAATGTATTTTGACAACTGCAGTTATGTGACCGAGTAGGTATGTGCTGTTTAGATTGTTTTTGGTTTGTAAATAGATAGTTAATAATAAAATATAATAATGAAAGAAAGTTGCCTTTTTCTTTATTTATTGCTGATGAAGTGCTTGACTGTACTTCTGAGCGGATTTCTTTTCCTTTACTTGTTCATCAGGGACATATTTTAAGATAATTATTATTATATATTGCTAGCTGTCCAGGCAAACATTTGTTTTGCCATAATAAGTTGCCTTTGAACACCGTGTATTGGGGGAAATACAACTGGTAGATACATAAAAAATAGATAGTAGCCTCTGACCTACTGAATATGCATATAAAATTTGGTAAAAATCAGTAAAGCAGTTTTGGAGGAGTATGGTAACTAACATTGTGACATGGAAATTTTGTATATTAGTTTAGTCTCCAGCAGTTATGATACATACATACATACACTTCACGCCTGTCTCCCAGAGGGGTAGGCAGAGACTACAGATCTCCATTTGTCACGGTCCTGACATACCCCTTTCGCTTCATCTACATTCATACATCTTTTCATACATGACCTCCGGTTTCGAGTACTTTTTCACGCCACCTTCGGCCAGGACATCACCAATCTGGTCTGTATATGTCCTTCTGGGGCGACCTCTACTCACCCGGCCCATTACATCACCCATATAAATCTCATTCGTCAATCGACTTTCATCCATTCTCTCCATATGCCCAAACCACCGAAGCATGCCCTTTTCAATCTTGGTCACTACGTCTTCCTTCAAACCGCAACTTTCCCTTATCACACTATTCCTTATCCTGTCATTCAATGTCACGCCTTTCATGCTCCGCAATGACCGCATTTCTACGGCATTGACTTACTTTTATGCTTCTTCTGCCATACCCAACTTTCACTCCCGTACATTAAGGTAGGTGCCAGTACAGCGCCATGAACAGCCAATCTTGCCTTTTTCGACATGAATTGGCTCTCCATAAAAATTCTTGTCTGTATATTGTGGTTTAGGTTAGGTTTATTAAGTTAAATCGTCGAACGAAAATGTGTTTATTTGGAAGTACAAAACATTATAATTCGATTTCTATGTAAACATCACTTTTAGAATTAGATCATCAATCAAAGCGATAATATCTGAACGCTTCCATCCAGTTCGCTAACTGACAGACGGTCTTCATAAATAAAGAGTTTAAATCAAAAAAGTTATTTCGTTTAATTGCTCGTACAGTGGCCCTAGAAAAGTCTAAACCCTAATGTTGAAAGACATATGAATGGCATCAGATATTAAGGTTCACTTTTTACTTATCACAATACTGCGTGTAAAAAATCCTCTTTTTATATCGTGGGGAAATCCGTTACGGATATCCCACCGCTGGCGGGGACAACGGTAAGGTTATGTGGGACTCGCACCCACTAAAACCCCACGGTGACCACTCGAGCGTTATTGCCGGGGCCCCCGGGACGATTTTAGCCACTACACCCAAGTGCGGCCCCATACGCGCTAGGCACTCACGGACTATCTCCTAAATAAAAAATAAATAAATAAATACACTTCACGCCTTTAATCCCAAAGAGGGTAGGCAGAGGCACTTGCTAAAGCAAGTACCCACGGTTCACCGAGCGTATTTAACCCAACGTGACAGGGGGTGAGCCCATCGCCGTTATAGGGTTCACACACCTTGTGGTGTGCGGGTTTCATCACGATGTTGTCCTTCACCGTACGAGCGTTGCGTTGCGTACATAGGCTCTGAAAAAGAGTCCCATTGGTACACGTCCAGTAGTCGGACTCGAACCCGGGACCTCCCGGTTACAAGTCTAGTATCCGACCAACTGGACCACAGACGCTCTCCGACCAACTGGACCACAGACGCTCTAATTTACATTATAAAGGTACGACAGATCATTAATTTCCTATTACGTTTTGATTCTTGATCCAAAAGACAGTGATGATGCACTTTCCTTTTTAAAATGTGGATGGTTGTGGATTTCCTCACATCCAAGGGGAAAACCATTCCAAAGATAAATAGCCTTCACAGTAAAAGATTCTGAGTTAAGGATCGATTATTCTACAAACGACTAGTGGCCGTCCCGCAATTCTATCTGCGTAATCAGTCATTCTCGAAAACTTTAACACCGACACTTCAGTGAAGTATTTTTTTTTTAGAATACGCTAGTCTTAGTTTCCGTTTCCTAGCAAACTCCTTATGTATTTAAAAAAAAATGGATGTATCTCATCAGTGTTGTTAGAATTTGTGTGTGCCTCATAATCATCAGCCATATCGCATAGTTAGAATAAAAATAACTCAATAATAAGTAATTTAAGTTTTGTATCCTTTATGTTAGGGTTCAAATTCATAAAATGACAGAAGAGCGTCTGTGGTCCACTTGGTCGGATACTGGACTTGTAACCGAGAGCTCGCGGGTTCGAGTCCGGCAACAGGGCGTGTACCAATGGGACTCTTCTACAGAGCCTATGTACGCAACGCAACGGTCGTACGGTGAAGGACAACATCGTGATGAAAGCCGCCCACAACAAGGTGTGTAAACCCTATAACGGCGATGGGCTCACCCCCTGTCTCAAGTGCCTCTGCATAGAAGGCGTGAAGTGTATATATTTATTTTTATAATGTTGATGAAGTGTAGATGTTGATAGTATTGGCGCCAGTGTGTGACCCCCGCATGAAATAGTAGTCAATGACAGATTACAGTAGCAATGTCGAAACAATTTAGCTCAATTTGAAAAGCATATATTATGGGTTTGGAGCATTCGTAATGTAATTGGCTAGTATTAACTGCAGTCGCAACATAGAGGGGCAAGACATGCATGCGTGTCGCGACTTCAGTTGACATACGCCCATAGTATTCTGAAAAAAAAATCTATTTAAAATCGCATTATAATTAAATGGACAAAGTCCGCCATGTTGGTATTTGAGAAACGTCAGGTTTATTTTTCACGTCCTTTCATTTGATACCAATATTATAGCGGTGCAGTTAAAATATTAGTCGGCCATCTTTCTAGTGCCGCCATGTTGGATTTCGAAAAACGTCACACAATTAACCATACATCGTCATCTGAACGTGTAGACAAAATTCCAGCTCCGTTGAGGATATCTGCTACAAAATTGAGTTGCTAGATTTGTCCCTTACTAATGTACATACTTACATACATAATTTATTAAAAGCTTTTAAAATCAGTGCTTATATAATGATTGAGGTGCATTTGTCTCTTTTTGTCATTTGCCATTAGAGTCAGACAAAGTATAGAACATAACTGAGTAGTACTTGGTCCACGTTTCAGAATACGGGCGTGTTAATACAAAAAAAAAATACACTTCACGCCTTTAATACAATGTTACTAAATCACGGATCGTTTTTTTTTTTAAACAAAATGAACAAGCGTTTGACCACCATCCTGCCTAATATTAACGATTTAGTCTACGACGGAGCACACTCGTTCATTAGGTACCTATTTATTTATCGTTTTTCCTGCCCTAATTTTATTTGCATACTAAATAAATTATGTTGCAATTACCATTATCTCTTCATACAACAACCCCAATCGATTAATCAAGGTTGTGTGGAGAGGTTGGATACAGGTCGAAACAGTGGAATTTGATAGTTCCAGAAACAAGGTAGGGTTATTAGCTTTGGGGTCGCTTTTTTCTAAATTCGACCGTATATAGGGCTTGTTTTGGTTTATGTTTGTTCACTGATAACTCGATACTTATGGTTTTCTTTTATCTTGGAAAGAAGATATTTCCCATGATGCGGAAATCTGGATTTGATGATAGCAAATCCGATAAATTGAGGCGAACTTTAAAAAAATGTATGGGCGAACTGCTAGTATTGGCCGCTAGTAAGTTCTTTTCTCATTAAAATGTACAATTTATCTTTAACTTTTGACGCGCCCAAAATGAAAGCCTACGTCACCACACGTCACGTCTTGCGACACGAGACTTAGGCGCCTGTGTTACTACTGTTGTAGTGACCGCAGACATCTGTCGCTGACTTTGAACCTCTATACCTTCGTTTTACCTTGACAGTTTGTGCCACTTATACCTACACGTTTCGTATTACATGAAATAAAATCAATAAGACACGTTACATTGAGATTGATGTCGCCGCGAAAGTCTATACTTATTTTTATGGTATATTTTCGTCACTTCTATCTATCAGTGGCGTGCACACCATATAGGCAAAAAGACACTGCCTACCTAAGTGTTTTGGTTACCCGACATAATAATAGAGTTATTACTAGATCTTTTTAACATAGGCTAACGAAGGTCCAGTGTTTTGTGGGTGAGTAGATAGGTAGGTATATTTCGTAAAGACAAGTTACCTATACATAGGTGTCAATCCTTGGGGATCACTGCCTACCTTGTCGTAAAAGCCAGTGCACGCCACTGCGATCTATATTATTACTAGCTGCCCCGGCAAACATTCGTTTTGTCATAATAAGTTGCCTTTGTACCCCCCTGTGTATTGGGAGAAATACAACTAGTAGATGCATAAAAAATAGATAGTAGCCTCCAGTGGAGTGCACACCATATAGCCAAAAAGACACTGACTACAGACATTTTTTCAAGTGGAAAACCCCGTGTCTAGCCATGGATGTCACTGGGCTCAATGCGTTACAATAATTTCCAAACGCTTCCCACGTATGAAATACAGGACAGAAATTTATCTGAAGCAATGGGGAATTTTTAAACTCCAAAAATTGCTTATCTAGATGTATTTTAGTACAGTTTTTTAATAATTGGATATGTTATTCAAACTTCAGACTCCTTTGTAACATGTAAACAAACGATAAATAAATTAATTAACACTCAACTTCAATACTGACTCCTTGAAGTTAGTAATTTCCTTGACTTTTATCCCCCTACTACACCTAGCGCCATCTGTCATAACTAAGAGAAACAATGGCACTGAAAAGTTCCCATTAATTGACGTAGCGAGATGCGATACTAGCGACATCTCATAACAACAGAAGGAACTATTTTCGACTATTAGTTGGTTGTCAGATTCTTTATTCCGTCAAATAATATAATACGTATATTCACCAATTACTTAATTTTGGATAATAGGTGTGACGAGTCTAACGTAACTATCAATTATTACCCTAGTACAATTAAACTGTTCAGTATGTAAATTGTATTTGACAATTTGTGAGATCAGTTAGGTTATTATCTGCGTGTGCAATGTCGTTGTTGTTACATTTGCCATACATCCTTCATCATTCATCATCAGCCCATACTTGTCCACTGCTGGACATAGGCCTCTCCAATTGCACGCCACTGTGATCTGTTTTCGGCTTCTCGCATCCAGCTTATGCCCGCCATCTTGCGTATATATGATATTCCCGAGGGAAGCTTAGATTTTTCCGTAGGAATGAACCGAAGTCCACGCGTGCGAAGCCGCGGGCGGAAAGCTAGTATGTTATACATATGTACATATGTTACCCTATGGAAAATCCAACAATTCCCTTTGGACAGACCTCCACCTGCATATATAAAACGACGATGTTTTTTTTAGTAATTTGTACATCAATCGTCATTTTTGTAAGACCGTATGTTTTCTTATAATAAGAACTAAGTATTAGAAAATAAAATTTTATTTCCGCTGATATTATTAAGTTTGGTTGTTTTATTTTGGGTTTTTATAGTTAGTATAGTTAATCGTGAGTTTACAATTAATAAATACATAAAGAATCACAGTAAATAACTCATGGTTTTTATTTTACAAACTTTTTCATGCAAGATTCTGGGAATTTCTAGAAAATATTCAATAAAGTCAATATCTCAAGAACAATTAATTTCCGACCATACATATGCAGGATTATTTTATTGCATTTTAACTCCTCTATCACCCCATACCAGGAATACGTCGAGTTACAAGTAACCCTGTATATATACAAGCTATACTATGACATACAAGAAGTTATTAGTTATATGATTGGAGATTGGATGGTATGAAGTTATTAGTTTTATGAGATGGTGCCTCTTGAGGAGATTTTTAAAAGAAGAACTGTCTTTGTGATTGCTGGATGAGCGGATATACCGGGAATGATTGGATGCTACGTAAGAAAAAAGTCCTTAATATAGTTAGGCGTATGAGGATACAGAAACAAGATGCCACTTTCTTCCCTGTTCTTTTAGCCAGTAAAAGAAAATAATTCAAACCGGGGCCGTTTACTTTTGTTTTAAAAAATCATACATGACTTTCATCAATCTTTGTTTATGCTAATGTATATCTGTATGCAATAGCTATGAAATAATCCAATTTTGAATCGGTTATGTGCCGTGCTCACGAGCGGACAACGAAAGTAAGCTGACAAAAGGAACCATTATAGTACCTTAGCTGAATTCTTATCTTTGATACATTCGCGCCGTAATTCCCGGTTTTAAACTTTTATTGTACACACATCAAAAGTGTCTAGGTCTAGTACATTTTAGAAGATTGCAATCATGAATATATTTTACAAAAACTGAATTCATTCATAATTTATTCAAAATGTGGTGATAACTCATTGATACAGGCATTGGAAATTAGGTAGGAGACCAATCCAGATGATTAGATTTGGTTTAAATAAATTATATTTTATTTTTGAGCTAAAAATGTTCTTGATCCCTAAACATTTTTGATGTGTGTAGTAAGCCCACGTTTGCATGTATAGTGCAGTTTATACTTAGGCTGCAGTTTGTTCATTTGTCGCACATTCAATTAGACAAACATACAAAGTAGACTCTTAAGGTACATGTTTATAAAATGTCTCGGAATAAATAATCTGGGCGACGAAAATAATAATGGATTCACCTTCAGACTTTGTTTAGCAGACGATGCCTTTGTTCTACAATTCGGTGAATTAAAACAAGTACGAAGGGTCAATAGAATAAAAAATGAATTAATTATAGTCTTGTCTGAATGTACACGTTATTAGAACATTAAACATAATTAAGGTTTCTATTAAGGCTATTTCACCACCTCGTAAGTTTTAATTATCTAACGGTAGGCAAGGTTTATACTTAAGTGCAGTTTAACACCCGAATAAAGAAAAACATTATATTTTATACTACAACATCCAATTTTTAGTTTTAAATACTTACATAGTTACTATATAGTACATACTGCACCTTAGCGCCTTATTATTATAAGTAGCATTCGTTTAAAGTTATTATTTTCTTTACTATTCCTTTTGAATAGGTGCAGTCCCTTTCTGTTCTGACTAACCCCAAGGTGTAATACACTTCGCATTTTAATTCAAGTACTTTATTTTTTATACTCACTGATCACCCATCTACATTCACAATACGGTATATTTGGTATTATTTTGTTTCATTATGTTTATAAATATAATAATAATGTCCTTTTATTTTTCGTGCGGAAATTCATTATGGATACTCCGCCGCTTTGCCCGTCAAAGTCAACGTCGGCGGAGTTATGTGGGGCGGAACTTGCACTCACTTAAACTATTCGGGTGACGGTGACGGTGACCACTCGTTCGTTATTGTCGGCACCCCCGGAACAGCCCGAGCCGCTACATCAAAGGATAATAATAATTAGGAGGCGGGAATCGAACCTGTGATCGATCAGCTAAAAGGTGTCCTGACCACTAACCCGCATAAGACGACAGTTTGAAATGTGCAATGGATTTTCCAATTTTTTTTCTCTAATATTATGAATTTCCCAATTTTCCAAATTCATCATTTTAGAGTTCTTCCGGATCCACATATCTTTTGATGTATATTGTATTCCATAAGCTCTAAAAAGTGAAAAGTATGTAGGTACCTTCTTTTTTTTGACGGGGGAGAATCCCTTCGGATTCCCCGTCGTCTGCGGGGGAGACGACGAGGCTATGTGGTGTGGCCACTAAAACCCCCCGGTGACTTCTACGCGCGAAAAAGCAGATGCCCCCGGAACACCCTGAAGAGTACAACATCCAGGGGGGCACCGGCCGCAAAAAGTATGTAGGTACCTGTGGTATGGCATGCATGTTTAAGTTTCAATAAAGCAGTGGGAATCGAACGCAATTGCACGGAAAAGCCCCAATTGCAATTACATGCAAAATTTACATTACATGCATTCGATACCAATGAACAAACCCTTTGGCTTATACTTTTTGACGACCGCTACAAAATAATAACGATCCGTATTGGTAAAACGGATAGTATCAGTTCGTAACGAAGCCGTAACGGTAAAATAATGTTTCGCCATTATCGACGGATCGAACATAATACCGCTTGCCGTTATCGGAGAGCTATTCATTCACGAGCGTCCAATTCGGGCATAATACGGCCGTTAATATTCAGCCAGTCCGCCATCGAAATGTAGATACGAATCGTTACATCGCAAATCAAGTAATTATAATGTACACAAACGCACAAAATATCTAAGACCTTATTTATCTCAGCAATGGAGGATTTTCAGGGACCTTGTTCCTCTTATTTGTGACAGATGTCGCTAGCTGTGATAGCGGCGATACATGTCAACGAAATTATTAACTTTAAAGAGCCAGTATTGAAGATGACAGTATTTTTTTTAATTCTTTGTTGCTATGTTAACGTGAGTGTCTAAGTTTGAATAATTTACCCAAGTAAAAAAAACATACTAAAATTATTAGAACTAGAAATGATTACATAATGAGTACGTAAGAGGAAGCCTGAAAGTAGTACCAGTGACAGAAAAGATTAGGAGTAACAGATTCAGATGGTATGGGCACGTCACGAGGAGGGACGAAAACCATGTAACAAGGAAAGTGATGAGTATGAATGTGGAAGGATACAAGGGAAGAGGGAGACCAAAGAAGGAATAGATGGACTGTGTGAAAAATGATATGTGCGTGAAAGGTGTAACTGCAGAGATGACGAACGATAGAGATGAATGGCGAAAAGAAACGTGTTGCGCCGACCCCACCTAGTGTGGGATAAGGACAGGAAAATGATGACTAAAATACAACTGACAGAAGTCACCTTGGACATCCACTAGCAAAATCTAGATAAGAATTTTTTGGTGTTTGTAAATTCCCTATTTTTCTCTAATTTCCGGACGCATCTCAGCAGTATACCCTATTTCTCGCATATGCATAGAGGCTCATTTTTATTGGGCGTTTAGTTCGTCGTTACACTATAGGAGATTAGTTTATAGGCCTATATTTTTTTCGGTAAAAGCGGTAATGTATTTGTGTGAACTACCCGTGTATTTATAAAACAACACAATTAATTTAATGTTAAATTTTCTTTATTTCATCGTTATAAGTGCTATAACATACAGATATACAGTAGCATAAAACAAAGCTTGATGAACGTCATTTATGACTTTAAAACAAAAGTAAACGTCCCGGTTCGAATTAATTTCTTTTACTGGCCAGAAGGACCGGGAAGAAACTGGCATATTTTCAAATAACCATGGCTTACTGCTAAGTATACTTAACGTAACGTTAAATGGTAGATACGGGTACAAGATTAATGTTTTATTTGTGAGATTATGTACGTGAGCGTCACTGACCAATGAAAACTATTCACCAGAAACAGGGTACTAAAATATCTCGTATTCCGAATGGGACCAATCAAAATGCACGTCTTCAAGATGCTATTACTATAAAACGTATAATATAGTGCCGCTATACACGTCACGCCTCCCTAAAATAAGTACGGTAACTCCAGATTTGTTAAAAAAAATAAAAAAAACTTGTTATATTTCTCTCTATACCTATATAGCACTAGCTGACCCGGCAAACGTTGTTTTGCCCATATATAATATTCCTGTTCCTGTGGGATTTTTCAAAATCCTTTCGTATATAATCCGGGTTCGAGTGGGGCTAATGGACGTGTACTAATGGGACTCTTTTTCCGAGCCTATGCACGCAACGCAACGCTCGTACGGTGAAGGACAACATCGTGATGAAACCCGCATACCACAAGGTGTGTGAACCCTATAACGGCGATGGGCTCACCCTGTCACGTTGGGTTAAACAGCGTGAAGTGTATTTTTTTTTAAACAATCATTGTACAGTTCCAAAATTCTTCTTAAATTGATGAGCATAGGATTATTGCACCGTGAAGTATTATTCATTAGTTCGGACCGCTCTCTAGCAGATGTTTGAAATAGGTATATCCACTTAACATGTTTGTGAAGTGAAGCAAACGACATCGTTGTTAGAAGCCATCGTCTATTTTTGCTGCCGCCGGTGACATTTGAATGGTTGAGGACGTCGCGGTGACTGCCTCTCGATATTTTCCATGAATAATTCACGCTGGCTGGCTTTGTGGGTTTGGCGCACAACACTCGTGGGGTTTATTTTTTTATTTTAGTACCTACAGTTGGCCAAGAATCAGCTCTACCACTCAAAGGTTGAAACACGTTAGACATTAAGGTCATCAGACAATTATAACGACTTGACAAAATGGAGGAACCTGTCAATACGTCTTATTTAAAACGGAAACGTTGTTGGGCTCGTCAATATGAACGACTTTTACTATGGCGAGAATCCCCATACAAAATGTCTTCTCCAGAGGTATAAAAATATCTACGTATTTGGTATGGAGATGGAATAGTTATTTTTCATTTCCTCACATTTCACAATGTGGCTTAGTCAGCGAATCAGGTGATCGGTAAGTTGTAGTGTAACACGTAGTGATTTATGAATCATTTTTCAAAGAAACTCTATATGATTTTTTTTTTAAATCTCTATGAACAAGAGTTTGTCCACCATCATATTGATTTATTTTTGACATTACAGCTCCTTAGGTAAAATGGTCTGAGAGTGTTTCTCGGGTTTCGCCAACGTTCTTGATTTACCGTTGTCTAGGTAGGTAGGTAGGTACGTGTATATAGGGCAGTCTTCATCCCCTCTGAACAGAGCTGTCATCTCTCCATTAGCAGGGTGTTGTGTTACACGCTTGGCTAGGTCGCTGCGCTTTTGTCGACGTCACGGGAATTTTGTCAGAGCACGATCTAAGGAATGTTATGCATGCAATGAAAAGTCGCATTTTAAAGTAGATTTTCTAGATTTTGTTTTAGTTCTACCTAAGCTCTTTTTCACCGTTGTATCCATATTAGCCGTAGAACCGATGACCGTTGGGGAAAACGAGTTCTCGAGTGGAGACCGCGTCTCGGCAAACGGAGTGTGGGGCGCCCTCAGGCAAGGTGGACTGATGATATACGCAAACGCCTATGTCCAGCAGTGGACAAGTATGGGCTGATGATGATGATGATGATTGTAGATTTTGTTTTAGTTCTACCTAAGCTCTTTTTCACCCTTGTATCCTTTAGTGACTGTGAAGGAACGAGGAGGGGGGAAGCTAAAGTACCCACGGATAGAAAACAATTCAAAGTACAATTTTGTTTTTCTACACTAATATTATGAAGAGGAAACCTTTGTTTGTTTGGTTGTATTTAAAAAACTACAGGACCGTTTTTAAAAATTCTTACACCACTCGAAAGCTACATAA
>SJJU01006485.1:0-17246 GCA_012932125.1 Conopomorpha cramerella
TGATTCTTTAAGTTTAAGTGATTCTTCTTATATTATATGTAATAGCAGGGAAACACTGTTAATCAATGTATATTGGCATAACATCGTTTGCCGGTTCAACTAGTATATTATAATTTCATGGACAATTTATTTTTTAATACTACAACTACTATATACTAGTTACAACGCAGGTAGTTGTCAGTACAAAAACAACAATATTTAGAAAAGAAATAAATCCACTTTGCACCATAGTCATATTTTGGCATATGGTAGGTCGATTTTGATACAATCCATCGTACATTCAAAAGGCTAAAACTTTCATTATCTTACACAACGTTACACAAAAACATAAAAAGGGTAAATACGTAGCTAATGAACAAATATGCTTCCTGGTCGACCACATCGCTGATTAACATCAGGCAGGATGGTTGTCAAACGCATGTTCACAGTGTAATAAACAAAAAGTAAACGCATTTCATCCCCAATACATCATATCGGTTGTAAAAAAATTGTGCATTTTCCCAGGAAAAGGCAACCTGACGCATAAATCAATCATAGAGTACACTTCGCCGTCTCACATACACAACAATATTGACGTTGATGTATGGTACCCTCTTTCTATACATATTTGTGGGTGTATGTTGGTACAGTGTCCTTCCATGTCTTTTTTTCTTGTTCAGTAATTGATCTTCGTGCGGGTTGGTTTTACGAATATCGAGGTAATTGTTGTATACGCGAAATGGTACGGCCCCGAGTGACGTCACATCACATCACTTTACGGACCGCGTAACATCACTTTTGTAATGTAACATCGCTTGGTATGTATTGTAGCTTTGATTGAGTAGGTGCCTACGACAAGCGCACGGATTGCGTAAAGCGTGATGTTTATTTTTTGTGTGTGTGATGTTGGGATGCCCGTAATGCATCCTTACCGTGGTATTCATGAAGTTAGAACAGCGCTAGCGCACTGCTAGTGTAGACCTCAAAAACTGGTCAAATGTACGCTAAATACGGACAAACTAATCCAAGTTGATATACGTGAACAAGTTAGTCAATGTTTTATCTTTTTGTGAACACCACGGTTAATATAGCCTATTTATTATATTTTATACTCTGCTATTTGTTGCGTAGTTTGGTCCTGGTGCCTGATCTAAACTCTTGCGCTATCCTGTTCTGACGCTTATTACTTGAGAGAAACAGCGCTAAAGTGAAACAGAACTAAAAAGATTGTTGTTAAGGCCATTTGGGTCTGGAATTGTTTGATTTATGGAATGTACCCCAGCGGTGTTAGCCGCAGTTTATGCAGTTCCCGCGGGAAATTGGTGATAAAATATCTATCTTATTCCGATGTGTATATATTATATACACATCGGAATAAGCTTGTAATAAAAATATATAAGCTAATAATAAAAATATATTATTGCAAAGTTTTTGTTATATTGAACTACTGTTGAGTAGTATTTGCGTGAAGGAGTAAACACAGAAAAAATCCCGTTTATATTACTAGTGGCATATAACTAGTTGATGCACCGCGATTTCATTCGCGTAGTTTCAGTATTTCATACAAACTATAACAGCCTCTATATACCTAGTGACGCGTCCCACAGGATAGGGATAAAAAGTAGCCTATGTTCTTTCTCAGGCTCTAAAGTATGAATGAATGAACACTTTATTGCTCACTAAGTTATTACATATATATACACTGACGAGACAATAGTAAGGTTACAAAAGGCAACCTTATCGCGATTTATAAGCGATTTCTTCCAGGTTAGCTTATTTGTTGACATGAAAGGTTAATAGAAATAATCTGTATACTAAAATTCATTTAAATCGGTTTAGCAGTGTTGGAGTCAAAGCGAGACCGACAGGGTTACTTTAGCATTTATAATATTATTTTTATATATTAAGATAGAATAGATTATTTTCACTGATAAAATACTTGTAGCGAGTATAATGTACACAATCGAATGCTGTTTTCACCAACTTATGTGTGACCCCTAGCTAGCTGGCTAATGGTCCCCTATAAGTATAAGTTTGTGAAAACGGAAAAACCTGTCTTTTTCTAACGTTTGCGAAATCGACAAAGCCAGAGAGTAAAAAATATGGTTTAACTTTATCCACCGGACAAAGTTTAAAAAAGACTGCAAAAGATGTGCTAAAAATGTCAACAAACATTATTCGTGTCTCAACAGAATGTGACGACCTAAAAATTCTTAGGTAGTCGAGCTTTAGTTTCACAATATTTCATTTCAGCTAAGAGCTTTCGCGTTTTCATATAGTTAACTAAAAGAGGTATTTTTGCTTTTCACGTCACGTCTGTCTCCTAGCGCGATGGGCAGAGACAACGGATATACAATTTCGCTTATATAATATTAGTGGACGCCCCGCGATGTCCTTCGCGCAATTTCGGTATTAATTACAAGTGTTCAATTAAATACAAAAATACCAAGTTTTAAAATCATAACTCAACATTTTTTTTTTTCAGATAAACTTCTACTCCCATGTAGGGTCAACGTTAGTGGTTCATTTTTGATAAATCCTCATGTAAACATAATAGACACTTTAGATGT
Source organism: Conopomorpha cramerella (assembly GCA_012932125.1). Classification (NCBI taxonomy): domain Eukaryota; kingdom Metazoa; phylum Arthropoda; class Insecta; order Lepidoptera; family Gracillariidae; genus Conopomorpha; species Conopomorpha cramerella. The sequence goes on from SJJU01006485.1 coordinate 2,550, forward strand.
GTGTAGTTAAGACAATACTTTTAAAATCAATATTATTTTAAAGAAATGCGTATATAGCTACTTTTCTACATTAACGTGGAACTACGCTTTCATGTACCGAATAATCTATCCACGTAGCCGAGTAATTATGAGTTCCAATTCCATTCATAACCTGTGAAAAAAACGTCAATTTAGCTCACAGTAAGCTAGATCACTCACTCGGTACAGCTTTCTATTTCGTAGAACATTCGAGAGTAATCAGGGCACACTTACCTGAAAAGAATAAAAACATAAAATTAGAATGAACATATTATAAATACACAATAATTGAAAAGTTGAAAAATAACTTAAACACACTGCGCAAAATCGTAAATGGAAAATAATTATTGTTACCTAATAGGTACTAATATAAAAGAAACATTTGATTATTTTGTTTGTTATTATGTTTGGATTGAATACTACCGATTTGAAGATATATTTGACTGCTGCGTAAACATAGGGATATCGTAGACCACATCGATGCTTAACATCATACAGGATGGTTGTCAAACCTTTGTTCACAATGGATTGCAAAAAATATTCCGAAATGATCACGGTACAGAAATTAAAAACGTGAAAAACCCCACGCGGTACAGCCAGCAAAAATAAACAAAGCGGGGTATGCACAGGCACTCGGAAAATAAATGCCCACGATTCACCAAGCGTTTTTAACCAAATAACAAGTTTTATATTTTAAGCTACTTCAAAAAAGGAGTCTTTCTCAAATCGACCGTACGTGTTTTTATTGTATGTTTGTTCGCCGATAACTTCGTAATTTATGAACGGATATTGTCATTTTTTTTGTTTGGTCCTATGACAAGGAACTGTCAGGGTTTGAGGCAGAACTTCAAAAAATCGTAGGGCGACTAGTACTATTTATCTATGTATGTATTTAAAAGTATTTATGTAAATATATCAGTCTCTGGCACCCATAGTACAGGGTATCCTAGTTTGGGGTCAGGTGACCGTGTGTAAAAATTTCCCGGCATATTTATTTATTTAAGTTTATTTGGAGTACCTACAACAGACTCAAACTTCTACTATGTATACATTAATGTAAGAAAATACAAAACACAATTGAATGTATTTATTAATTTCGCAGCTGTTCGCGAAGAAACTAACATCCGATAGATATAACAAGATACAAACAACATATACGCCAACTCCACTTTATCTATATGCAACAATTGGCACTTTTTTGTATGTTTATTGGCAAATATTCATAGTTATGAGTACAATTACTAATTATTTATTAATAGAAACAATACACGCCAATAAACAAATGGTATGTATCTGCTAAATATGCAGTTGGTATTTATTATTTTATTATTAAACGCACTAGTGCGTATTTAAAACTTCTTCATTAAACGACATCAAAAACGAAGGTTACTCATTTCGACCGTACTTTTTTATGTTTGTTCGCGGATAACTGCGTCATTTAGCAATCGATTATGGTGATTCTTTTTTTATTGGAAAGAAGATATTTCAGAGATATATGGACCCATGATAAGGAAATCAGTAGTACATGTTGTAGTCGGTGTATTGTAGTTATAGTGTAGTAATTGGATGTAGTGGTTAAGGTCGTTCCGGGGGCCCTGATAATAGAGCGAGTGGTCACCGTGGGCCTTTAGTGGGTGCGAGTGCCACATAATCTCGCCCTTGCCCCGTCAGCGTTGGGGTATCCATAGCGGATTTACCCACGTTAAAAAAAATATTGCAGTCGGTTCTTTTTTCTTTAAAATTCTTGTTTGTTACCAGTTGTTGTTTGTTACCAACACTTTACGGCGATGTGAACACCCCATGTCACGTTGGGTTTCGCTTTGTGAAAGTTTTGCATTTGCTTAGCAAATGTCTCTGCCTACTTGAGACTAAAAAGCGTGGAGTGTATCTATTTTTTGTAACTAACTGTTAATCACGTTTTAAATTAATGTAATAATTTGGAATTAAATATAGCATAAGTTACTCAGGGATAATTATAGCGTTCTAATGGAGCTTTCAGTTTTACAACCAACAACATCATAATGTCCCAATATCGTAATAATGTTACGTATTTCGATAGGATCTCAGTCATTTCCTACGACCTCAATTAAAAAAAAACTATGTTACAACGATGGCCTCGTTTTCGTTATAAGGACCGCCGCCCACGAAAATAAACACGAAGCTGTCAATTACCTTAAAGCGTCAACTGTACACAAGTTACGTGACTACTTCCAAAGGAACATACCAGCCCCCCTAGCACGGCGTTCCACGAGAGAAGTGTCAAGACATGCGCTACAATTTATCGAAACAAGCTGAATCGCACGAAGCGTGACATAACAGCCAATCACAGTTCTCGTTTGTTCTATGTCGTGTCATTCTTGACGTATACCTGCAGCCCTAGCAAGGGCGTCAAGACAGAAACGACATAGAACAAATACGCGCTGTGATTGGCTGCTATGTCACACATCTTGCGACTTGGCTTGTTTCAACTGTCATGCGTCATGTCTTTCTTGGAGCGCTTTGCTGGGGGGATTGCAGGGGCCAAGTCTACTTACTACAGTCTCGTAGTTTCACCGCTCTGGCATCGTAGCGGAAAACGATGTGCATTGCTGATAGCCCGCTAGTACCGTAACATGAGTTCATAAAAGTAATATTTGAGGGGAGCAAAGTCTGCTCCACTCTCGTAGCTCCATCGCTCTTCTCGTAGCTGCATCGCTGTTTTACTACGGACGACACTGAAGTGAATGTAACGAAGTCAGCAATGCACATCGTTTGCCGCTACGATGTCGGAGCGATGCAACTACGAGAACGTAGACTTAAGACCCAGTTGTGTGACAGTGACAGTGTTGTACTACTCATCTAGACTACGGTTCGTAGACCACATCGCTGCTTAACATCACGCAGGATGGTGGTCAAACGCTTGTTCATAGTGATAAAAAAAATATCTCTGTCACACAAGGAGAACAGTGTTACTATCAAACCTCGTGCTACGGGGGCAGCAGTGGCGTGCACTGGCTTTTACGACAAGGTAGGCAGTAATCCCCGAGTGTTAACTTGTCTTTACGAAATGTAGGTACCTACCTACCTATCTACTCACCCACAAAACACAAGACCTTCGTTAGCCTGTGTCGTGAGTACAACAAAAAAGCATCTAGCAGTAACTCTATTATTAGGTTGGGTAGCCAAAATACTAAGGCAGTGTCTTTTTGCCTATATGGTGTGCACGCCACTGGGGGGCAGTAACTAAACTCGATTTTTTATTCTAGAGAAAAAGTTTGACAGTTCCTATTCACACAATTGTGTACTCTTCTGCGATAAAGTTACAGTTTATTTTTCACGACGAAAATCTGTAACTGTTTGTATTAATTTTCAGTTTAAATTACATAGCAATAAAGTATTATTTTTTACATATCATAGGAACTGTCAATTAGGTCTCTCGAATAAAAAAAAGAGTCTAATATAAAATACGAGTCACGGGAATAAGGACTTTAACAAAATTTATTTGTTACAAGAGAACGTCCAGTATTCATTAGAAAGGGAGAGGCCTATGTTCAGCAGTGGACAAGTATGGGCTGGTGATGTACGCTACGCAACGCTGATACTGTATTAAAAAGATGCAGGAGTGAAAGAGTAAGAAACAATAGGCTAGATATCTTCTAACCCTTACAACGCAGTCAGGTTAATTTTGGATCCAAACCGTCAAATTGGTAGTAAACGTGAGAGTTTGGATCCAGAAGTACCTACATCGAATTCCATACATTTTGGTGGGACAGTGACAGGCTGAAGGTGATACGCAGTATGCAAACCTAGTTGTGTTTGGTCTAAGCGACAATTGTATTTCTTTTTTTTAACCACTTTTTTTACCAGTTTTTTAGCCACTCGCCAAAGAATCCATGTCGGACAATATTACTGCATATTGCACTTCTCTTTAGCACGGTTCCCAGTGTCGTTCCAAATTCAAACGACCCCAGTCTAGACAGAGTGCACGCCGGGTGCTGGGAATATCTAGACGAGGTGGCTATCCCGACGTCAGCTATTTTATTTAAGACTATCTGTGCCGAGCGGTTTTACTCGCGTTTTATTTCTTTCCCTTGAACATTTTGGTATAAAAGCATAAACGGATAATTTAGCATTCTAATTGTAAAAGACATTTAAAATGTATTAACTAATCTAACTTATATTTTTTTAATTGTATTACATATTTTGTTGTGACTTGCTGTTATTGTTTTGTTTTGTAAATGTTATTTTTAAATGAAATTAAATTAAAATATGTAGTACATAATTGAATGCCAGTGCGCGTTCTCTAAATAAAATAATTAACATATATTTTACATTTTATAATACGAGTATAAGCATAGCCTAGTCGATTGCTCACGACTTAGTTAACGACGAATGTTATATCATCATCATCATCAGCTCATACCCGTCCACTGCTGGACATAGGAATGTTATATAAACCAAGAAAAATCAAATGTTACATAAAAAGAAAAATTCCCAAAGAAAATGTCATCTCCGAGGCAGAAAATTGTCTATTATGTATAGAGGCGAAACACGTGTATTTTCATTTCCTCACATTGTCGCCATAGTAAAAGTTGTTAATTGATAGCCCAACAACGTTTCTAAGACCATTGCTCAGGGTCACGCAGTATAAGAGTAAACTAGTAAAAATACTATGGCAAAGGAAGATGTAGTAACAAGGATGGAAAAAGAAATTAAAAAATATAAACGGTCGAATTGAGATACCTCCTTTTTCGAAGTCGGTTAAAAAGGGAACATACACACACCAAAAGTGTCTAGGGGTCAAGAACATTTTTAGCTCTAAAAAATCTAATTTATTGAAATCAAATCTAACCTTCTGGATTGGTCTCCTACCTCATTCCCCATGCCTGTATCAATGACTTATAACCACATGTTGAATAAATTATGAATTAATTCAGTTTTTGTAAAATATATTCTTGATTGCAATCTTCTAAAATGTACTTGATCCCTAGACACTTTTGATGTGTGTATTATTTGAGGTTGAGATAGGAATATCAAACGTTCACTGCAAATTAATCTTTAATGTATTGGACTAGTGAGCGGACGGCCCGACACGGAAAGCATTTTAACCCAAACGTTTATAAATATCGGAAGCTCGAAAACAGATATATCGAAAGAACGCCACGACTATTAAGTCCAACAGGCGTCCCGAAAACTTTTCCGAAAGAGAGCTTTATTTGTGGTTAATTTGAAAATCATTGTTTACTTGACTAAAGAAATAGACATGCAGAGGACACAATTACACTGTGTTTTGTCCCTTTCAAACCATGTATTTTTTAGGAACGTCAGGATGTGACAGGAACAGGTGTAACCTTTGTTCGGTACAACGTTTTTCATTAGTATTCCATTAGTAAACTTGAAGAAAAGCTCCCATTCAAGCTCCAAAAAAAAATCTTAATTTTCTAAATTAAGAGCAACTTAAATGAAATGTCGACACTTTATTTTAGAACAGGATGGCAATAGGCGGGCGTCTTATTTCAATGTACTAATACTGTTTAATAATTAAAAACAAAACATACTATATATTATTGTCTGTATCGCGGATCACCAAAACTTACTGGTAGTCACGATTGCCAGAGCAGTAGCCGGTTTTTAAATGGCTAGGAACAATATTGTCTATAGAGATTTAACAGTTTTTCAATAATTACGAAAAATGCCAAATTTTTCTCCCGCTCCAATAGTCCTATTTGATGTTGATTGTACACAACCTAAAACACCTAGTTTAAAATTACATGTTGACAATTTGCTTAACTAGTGCCCCTACCTCGACTTGGGATTAAGAGGCGTGAAGTATATCTTTTCCCAGACCAATGGTCACCGAAACGTTGTTGGGCTCGTCAATATGAACAACCTTTTACACGCAATATGTAATATCGCTCACAAGGGATAAAAACGCAAACCTTTTTAAATTATCCTTGATATCCCGTCTAACAAGGAAAATCCCATTTATCAAGCCGAAAAGTCAACGACCTATCGATATAATTAATCCCGACCGAGCTTCGTGTCAACTACGAGCTAACCCTTAGGCAAGGAGACAAAGCACCAGTTGGCCCTCGATTAAGGGTTACGAGTTTAAACCCTTTGGACCCGTGGACTAGTGGTCAGGGCACTAGGACGATGGTCGCTGGTTCGATTCGCGCCTCAGACATAATACATTATGGGCTAATACAGCTAGTGCCGTCTGTCATAACTAAGAGGCCCTTGAAAATTCCGCATTTCCTGTCCACGAAATGGTTAGTCAATTAAAGTATCGTAAATCTGGCAAATAATCGTTAAAGCTCTTCACGCGCATTGTATAAAACGGCATCAATAATATGTTCTAGAATATACTGGAACTCCATTCGAAAATTCAATGTTTCTTGCTGTCTGCACGCTTTTCAATGTAACCGATTTTGTAATAACAATAATCAGTGATTTCCAAACCTGAATTAAACTTAATATAATGGGCAAATCACGAAGGGAAATAACATGCATCCCGAACAGATAAATATAAATGTGCGTTACATAAAGCCTTTTAGATTTCCTGCGGATAAGCTGGAATTCTGCAATGAGCTAGGCACCTACGTTGCGTGCTTAAGTAGGCGAGTACAGTCCGCTACACGAACAAGCAGTGGCGTGCACTGGCTTTTACGACAAGGTAGGCAGTGATCCCCAAGGATTGACACTTATGTATAGGTAACTTGTCTTTACGAAATATAGGTAACCTATCTACTCACCCACAAAACACAGTACCTTCGTTAGCATATGTCGTGAGTACAAAAAAAAAGATCTAACCATAACTCTATTATTAGGTCGGGAAGCTACAATACTAAGGTAGGCAGTGTCTTTTTGCCTATACGGTGTGCACTCCACTGCGAACAAGCTGGTATTCATTATATTAATTTCATGATTATTTGTTTACATTTGTTGTCGACCAATAACCATGTCTCAACAATTTATCTATTGTTTTATCATCACAATGTTTATGTATGAATGTGGATAAAGCGAAAGGCGTATGTGAAAACCGTGACAAATGGAGATCTGTAATCTCTGCCTACCACTGAGGGAGACAGAGTTGACATACTGTGTGTAGTGTTCATAATAATAATAGTTGATATTTATACCCAATTTCATACGTGTATTATTAGTAGATATTTTTAAACTTTGGGTTACATAATTCGTAGTAATTTTACACCATTACTAATAAACTCGGTGTAACTTAAACCGTTAGTTGTTACTGTTCTATTGATACTGGTTATTCGGTATTTGACATACAAGTGACAGGTTAAGTTGAGCTTGGTGTAACTGGGGAAAAGTTATACCGCGTTTATTAGTAGGTCCCTTAGAATTTTAGTGCGGAACGTATATTTTTTATAATTTATTATAATAACAACATCGTGATGAAACCCGCACACCACGAGATGTGTGAACCCTATAACGGCGATGGGCTCACCCCCTGTCATGTTGGGTTAAATACTCTCGGTGAACCGTGGGTACTTGCTTTAGCAAGTGCCTCTGCCTACCCCTCTTTGAGATTAAAGGCGTGAAGTGTATTTTTTTTTTATTATAATAAGCTAGGTCACCTAGAAGCTAGCATAGCTTTCCAACGCTGAAAGAAATATATAAAAAAATATATAAGTCTTTCTATCTCTCTTGCATAGACATAGATAAGACCACGACGCTCTGCAATACGTCAGACTGTACCGTGGTACATGGCCCAGGTACCGAGGTGCTTATAACAATGCCACGAAGTTAATCTGGCATGGGAGAATATTTAAGAGACATGATGAAATGGAAACAAAGGGAAGAATCTTCCTCTTTCCTTGTGATTGACGCACGAGATACGGAGCTTTGAAGTTGCGTGTGCACACGATAACACTCATCTAAACTAATCGCACAATTACTTATGTGGTCCAGTTGGTCGGATACTTGATTTGTAAACGGGAGGTCGCGGGTTCGAGTCCGGCTACTGGACGTGTACCAATGGGACTCTTTTTCAGAGCATATGTACGCAGCGCAACGCTCGTACGGTGAAGGACAACATCGTGATGAAACCCGCACACCAAAAGGTGTGTGAACCCTATAACGGCGATGGGCTCACCCCCTGTCACGTTGGGTTAAATACGCTCGGTGAACCGTGGGCATTTGCTGTAGCAAGTGTCTCTGCCTACCCCGCTTTGGGATTAAAAGGCGTGAAGTTTTTTATTTTCATTATTACTTATAAGAGACGTGTGGTGACGGCGAACAGAATACATGCATGTGTCACCACCCCAGCCCGACTTTTCCCATCGTGGGAGTCGTAAGAGGCGACCGAGTAAACTCTTCAGAGGACGGGCAGCAGCCCTCTCTGAGAGTTAAACTACAACACCACTGCGATCGCCAACCCGCCTGCCAAGCATGGCGATTATGGGCATATCCCGGCCCCCAAATGATCATGGAAATCATTGGGGGAGGCCATCGTCCAACAGTGGACGTCATGTGACTGATGATAAGATAAGAACGTAAGTGGTACAGTGGGTAGGATACTTGACTTGCAATCTAGAGGTCGCGGTCGTTCGAGTCCGGCAACTGGACGTGTACCAATGGGACTCTTTTTTTCTTGTGAACCATATAACGGAGATGGGCTCACCCCCTGTGACATTGGGTTAAATACGTTTGGTGAACTGTGGGCATTTTTTTGGCAAGTGCCTCTGCCTACCGCGCTTTGGTATTAAATAGGTTACATAAGTCCTGGATGATGATGGATCCTAAAAACTGTTTGAGCAGCAGATTTGGAAAAGTGTAATTCATTTAAATATTGATTTATACAAACATAGCTTTACGTCTGTCAGCCGTAGGGAGCAAGCAGAGACTGGATGTCTGTGCCTATATTTAGGGGAAGTAAAGTACCTTTGCTTTAAGCATTGACACTTATTTCTTATCGTCGATTGCCTCAATCGTTATTTTTATCAATGATTAAATTACAAGCAATGGGGTCGCGACGGGGAGGTATTCACGGGGGAGTATATTAAGATTAATGATTTGATTATGTACATATTATATTTTTTACAGATTGTACTATTTTGTACATATAATAAGACAATACGACTCTCTTAATATGCGTAGTTCACATTATGTCCGTTAAATGCGTTTAATGTTCTCATTTTGCTAATTGTAGATTATCAGGGATATCAAGTATTTGAAATTTTCCACCATACAATACAATTCGATCCAATACAATCCGTTCAAATGTGTAGAAATGATTCCTGTAAAGTAAGGCCACGTTGTGATTGGGCTAATATATTATCTAGTTAAGTCCTACATTATGGAAAGATAGTCAAATGTTTTTGTTTAGTATCAAAACTTATCGACGTCTAAATCCATACTTATCTTTATATAAATTTAATAGTCGTAAAAATAAAAAAACATAATCGTCTTTATAATTATTGTGTGCCAGTTTTGAATTATTTATTATTTTACACTCAGACATTACATAATTTTAGTAATATCAACTTACAAAAACTAAAAATTCAATTTAACAACTATCCCGAGAAGGGCAACCGTTGATCTCTATTTGTCACAGTCCTCCGGACACATCCCTTTCGCCCCATCCACATCCAATCATTTTCATACAAGCACACCAACGACGAGATAAAAAAAAAGGTGTGAAATTATATTTCTTTTAAATTACTTTTGTATTCTTTCTGTCTCGTAGCAAATGGCGCAGTAAAAAAGGTTTGTATAGAAGTTAGAAACTCATTTAAACTAAGTACCTATTTATTTTGTCTGACAAGTGAAGTACATTACTGGTTGTGAAATAATCAATATTAACAGCTGAATACCTATTTAAACAATTTCTAAAGAACGTGTCATATTCCACACAATGGACAATTAACAAGGTACAGCGACTGCATTTTCAGCTGTATTTTTTTTTCAGAGTTATAATTATCTTTTCAGTGAAAAACAAACTGTGCAACAATAGCAACTGGATCGTGCTGGCATTTATGTAGAACAAACACATTCGGCGCCTTCTGTCATACATAATACGTTCGAAAGAAAACTAAAAATATTACACAAAATATAAATTGTAAAGAAAAATAAACATAAACTTACGAGAAAAATCAAATATTCAATTGCTCAAAGGAAAACAATTTCTCACCGTAACACTTAGTAAAACCTCCTACTGAGAATTAAAAAAAAACCACTGTGTTTTGATGAAACAATCGGTCATTGAACAGAGCCAATCATAAACATAGCACTTCAAGTATTTATTGAATGTCTGAACATTATCTCACTGTAAACAAACACCGTGGCTTTCAAACAACGGACTTTTAAACGTTTCGCGGACTGGCCGATAACAAAAATTCGAAATTAGAAAAAGAAGTTTAGTGCCCAAATTATCGGGTCACAGAAAGCGCGCGAACGATTCGCCGCATGGTCGTGAGAGCAGCGACGACGTATAAGGCGTGTATCCCCGCCCACGTCTGAACCGCGACTGACTGTCTGTCCGTAAGGGCCGAATACCGATTTCAGTTACATGTTTTTTTTTTATTTCAGTCACTTTTAAATTTGAGCTCGTGTGTTCGAAAAGTGGAGAACGTTCAGGGGGTCAATTTATTTTGGTACGGGAATCGGTGTATAGTTTAGTTCAAAGTGGAAATATTCCGACTGTGGTATTGCTATAACTAAAATACGACTGTCGCTGGGTGTCGCTCGGCGCACACGTGCTGACTACCATTATGCATATTGGAACGTGAACCGATGAGCGATATTAACGTGTTAATTAATCAATTTAATCAACCGTTGGTACTGTCTGATTGTAATTAAAAACGTCAATTTGTGCAAACGAGACGTGACATTCTGTGTACTTGTTAAGAGAATTAACATGTTGACAAAACTTTTTAGAGTATTCTTTGATTAGAGAAGTCTTAATTAAACTTTTAGAATATTATTAGATTAGATATCTACCTCCTATTTGTATCACTAATACTTTCTCCTTTAAAAGAAACGGTAATCTGATTGGGGACGACACTATAACTGTTAAGCATTTGAAAAAAACTTTTAATTAGGTTCGCCTAAATGACATGAAAACATTTATTTATTTCACTTAGTGAACCGTGTACCTTTGCTTAGCAACACCTCTGCCTATCCCACTTTTGAGATTAAAACGCGGCGTACATTAATGTTATTTTTACGTAAAGTGTAGTACAAAAAAAAATATACTAAGCGGACTTAATTCAACAGTAAAAAAAACTAAAAATATAAGGAAAGACAAACAAGCGATTCCAGGAGCCGATGCAGATAAGCGACAATAGAATTCTATTAAAAGACATGAATATCTATTATTAAACATTGCATCATCACCCTCACAGCATAATAGTTAATGGTGACATCAAATATTTGATCATCGCTTGACTATACAAATATTTTTCAGGCAAATTGTTCCAACAGCGCTTAAAGTATTAGAAATATAACTCATTAATCATCTAGACAAACAAACATACGTACCTACATTACTTTTCGAATACAGAAATGAAAATTGTAGTTGAGTTGGATTAAATACAGTTTTTTTTTTCCTATTACAACGTACTTAAAACATGTATCCTTATACTTTTTTTATGTTCTTTACCACTAATATTATAAAGAGGAAACCTTTGTTTGGTTGTAATGAATAGGCTCAAAAACTACTAGACCGTTCTTAAACATTCTTTCACCATTCGAAAGGTACATTAACGACAAGTAACATAGGCTATATTTTACCACAATATTCCCACGGGAACCAAAAAAAAAGCTAGTAACACCGCGCGGTACAGCTAGTAAGTAATATATTTTTAAATTAAAAAATATGATACGGTAAAAACTGCTACCGAGTTACAACGTAAACGAACGACATGGCGGAAAAGAAACGTAGATAGCTTACAGTATGAAATAAACATCCCGCCACTCCTCAATACAGTTTCACACTGACGTACGATGACGGAAATGCTGTCACATATATCATAAACATAACGTACGAATGTACGAGTGCACATCCAAGTACATACCAGTGCCGTGCACACCATATAGGCAAAAAGACACTGCCTACCTTAGTATTTTGGTGATCGGACCTAATAGAGTTATTGCTAAATCCTTTTTTGTTGTACTCACGACATAGGCTAAAGAAGGTCCTGTGTTTTGTGGGTGAGTAGATATGCAGGTACCTGTGTTTCGTAAAGACAAGTTACCTACACATAGGTGTCAATCCTTGGGGATTACTGCCTACCTTGTCGTAAAAGCCAGTGCACGCCACTGGTACATACCTACTACACACGCACCTGTGTCAGTTTTCTACGCCATTCTTATACATTTCAGAGACAAGCCTGTCACCGATCAATCAAACCCTACCTGCACCTTGATGTATGGACTCTCGCCACCACCCAAGGGCTCGATGTTCGGCCATTGGAAAGACGATCCCGGCGACATCAAAACCCAACCTGCATCTCAGCATTCAGGGAAAGCCCACCACTACCCAAGCAATACTTGCCTCTCAACATACGGGCCATTCAAGTACAAGCCAGCCGAAACTCAAATTTTGGCGTAAGAGTTCTTCAGACACACTACTACCAAAGCCTTACCAGCCTTTAGCGTACGGGCAATTCAAAGACAAGTCCTCCACCACCCAAGCCCTACCTGCCTTAAAACCTGGCCGTCCTACGCGCAAACCCTATTTACCTCTAAGCATACGGTCAATTCAATGTCAAGGAAGCCACAAAAGACAGAACAACGCCTACCTATCTCTCAGCAAAAGGGGTATTGAGCGACCAACACACTACAATCCATGCCTTACCTGCCACTTAGCATTCAAAGACAAGCCCTCCATCATCCAAGCCCTACCTGCCTTTAGTGAAGAGCCGAATTTGAACACAAGCCAGATAACGCACAAACCCTACCTGCTTCACAGCATCATCATCATCAGCCACATAACGTCCACTGCTGGACGAGGGCACCAATGAGATCCATCATTTGGGGTGAAATGCCAGTAATCGCCACGCTTGGCAGGCGGGTTGGCGGTCGCAGTGGTGTTGTGGTTTAACTCACAGAGAGCGCTGCTGCCCGTTCTCTGGAGAGCTCCCTCGGCCGCCTCTTACGACCCCCATGACGGGAAAAGTTGGGCTGGGGTGGTGACACATGTATTCTATTCACCGTCACCACACGGCTTATGCTTCAGAGCATATCTACGATCAATTCTAAAACAAGCCTTCCACTACGCAATTCCTAACAACTACAGGACGAACGGGCCTTCAGCGACAAGACAGCCACTGTCCAAAACCTGATTCTTAGCGTAAGATTTAGAGACAAACCCTCCCTCCATGAGCCGAGCAAGACCTGCATCTCTGTGTACTCATTCTCTGAAGACGTCAACTTGAACCTCTTTTTACGCACACGTTTTCCTAACTACGTACAATTAATCGTTATCAATCACTGTTAGGTACTGTTGCCAAACTTCTTGACAGTTGGCGTTACAAGTTTAATCAGCGTTAGGGAAGGGACCGCCATTTTGATTGTCAAATGTGCCTGCTCGTTGAATGGTTCAATTGTGTAATTATGGCATATTTTAGTGAATAAATGTATTAATAGAAAATTTTATGAGACATTTATCAAACCCAACGAGAACAAACTGAAGAACTAAGTGTTTACAATTTGTTTATGTAAGCCAATTTTTCATTTGTAAGAAACAAAAATAACCTAACAGGGGATCGTAAGCAGTGGAATATGGTTGAGGATGTCTTAACCCAGCAGTGGAACACAACAAAACAACACAGGAAAAAAAAATAGAAAACAAAAAAGTAACAAAGGTTTTCTTGACTACGAACAAGAGTTATGTTTGTAAAATAATTGAACAGAATATTTAAGTTAAAAAACCCCAAATTATTATACTGACGTTTCACATGGTCTCAATATATATGTATATTGGTATTGGTATTGTATGCAATACCATAGCACCATAGGTGGGTACATTTATGATTCATCCTCATTATACCATACCAATAATCCGGTCGGGTAACTCGCCTATGACGTCACGACAGCTGACCCGCGAGGTCGGCGACCTTGCACGCCTTGTGCTCGGACATGGGCTAAGCGAATTGTACCAAATTAACCTGGTCCAGTTTAGTTTGTGATTTTTGAGGGACTTTTTTTTCTCTTTCAAAGGGCTGCAAGTTTCATTGACCTTTTGACCCTGTGCCTACGGGTTATACTGTGCCGCGGGGGCTTACTTTAGTACCACTCCTTTGAATTTCAGTACAAAATCCTTTAATCCCGCTCCAGATTGTTACCCGTATACCTATTGTCCCCGATTCCCGACTAAGGCTTGATTGATACTTGCTCCAATGAAAGGGTTGTTCCCCGAGGTGTTACTCGCAGTGTACTCAGATCACGTGGGAGGTACGGGATAAAACATGGCCTATGTTATATACAATCGTGAGCAAAAAAATCCGGGTCACACATGTTTTTGTGTACACAACATGTATAAATAACTCTCAATCGAAGAGAGCTAGTTGAGTAAATGAAACTGTTTTCAAGACAATAAAATAGCGAAAAAGAAAGTTTAAAATTAATGTTCCTATACACAATATTTTATCATTTATTGATGTTTTATATATTATTATTACTAGCTGTCCCGGCAAACATTTGTTTTGCCAAAAGAAGTTGCCTTTTTGCCCC
>SJJU01006486.1:0-32789 GCA_012932125.1 Conopomorpha cramerella
TTATACGAGTATGCATGACTACTTATAGTCATTTGATACAATATTCTCACTACGCTATTGTTTTATATAACATACACTTTATAACGTCAAACCATAATTTATATTGTTTACTTTTTTGTTTATTTGATTGAATTTATTTTCTAATTAAGTTATGGTGAACGTAACTATTGTTTCTTGGCTTTCATATTTTAAAACGTTATTGATAAATAGTTACTTCTGCTTTAGAAACGCGTGACGCAGAACTTTTAGGTTATTGTTAAATGAATGAAAAGAATATTAATATATTGCATACCGCGAAAAATAGAGCTTGTATTATTTCATCATTGTGTTACACGGCGCTAGTGCAATTAATAGACTTAAGTGTGAACTCAAGACGCTCGCTCTATGATACTCCAATTAAAACACAAGCTCATGTTGTCGAGTTCGATATCAATTAGTCTAGAAAGGTCAAGATACACTTTCCTTTAAAGGATACATTTCTAGCACATGGTAGGCACTGATTGGCGAGAATTCAGCCATACTAAATTGCTGACTGTTTTAATTTTCAGAATTTTTAACGAAACCTTTTTAAAACATCTCTTAGGTGCTATTATTTCTTTACGTCGTAGGTACACTAATATATATATATATATAAATCCTGTTAGTTACAGTATTTATAAATCAAGAAAGGATGATTCTATTAAACTGTAAATTGGTAGTTTAAGAGCAGGAGACGTACATAGGATATTTTTATCCCGATCCCGTGGGACGCCTCGTTATATGTATAGAGGGTAATTGTTTGTATGAAATGCTGTAAGTATGCGATTAAATCGCGGGGCGTTCGCTAGTAAATGTATAATATAAGTTTCTCCACTAAATGTCTATTTGCAAGTTTTCCTCTATAAATAATGCAGAGTACTTATCACTGTTTTCTTGATTTAGTATCTAATATCTAATTATAGATATAAACACACCTCACGTCTTTTAACACATTGGCGGACAGTAAAAAAACACAATAGATTTATGACCAAAACCAGCAAATGCTTACTGTTCACCAACGTCACAGGGGATGAGCCCATCGCCGTTATAGGGTTCACAAACCATTTGGTAAGCGCGTTTCATCACGATGTTGTCCTTCACTAATCCAATGATATCTAATTATAGATATTATATGGAAATGTTTTCTCGTTTGGTATAACTTAGTTCTAACGTCGTCTATCATTATTTAGGCATTATTGT
The DNA here is from genome assembly GCA_012932125.1 of Conopomorpha cramerella. Lineage (NCBI taxonomy): Eukaryota > Metazoa > Arthropoda > Insecta > Lepidoptera > Gracillariidae > Conopomorpha > Conopomorpha cramerella. Next base: position 1,219 of record SJJU01006486.1, read on the forward strand.
TCCAAAATTAGACTTTACTCAAGTCTAGATAATATACGCGACACGCAACAATCAATGACGTAAGATCTTTAAATATTGCTTCAGGCAATTATATTATTAGGCAGTCTGGCTGTCTGTTTTATTATTATGGTCAAATTTAAGGTGCCTTAGTACCTAACGGTTGTATTTGAGTCTATCTTCCTTACTTACAGGTAACTCTGCAAATGCACTAGATAATAGTAGAGGAAATATACAATTATTTGTTAGTTTGCATTGAATAGTTTTCAAAACTACTAGACCGATTTAAAGAAATCCTTCACTTTTCGGAAGCTTTAAAAAAAGATTGGTATCCTTACTAAAATGACAATATTCTTAGTTACCTCACATTTAAAACAACCGCCACAAATATATCTCGTTGTTTGAGTGTTCGATTGTGTATATTATGTATGGATAATTGTATTTCTAGGTAAGTACTTCAACGAATATTGATCTGTCAGTTGCAACGGCAGCCGGGACATCCGCATCAGCTGACGCTGCTTTAGCCCGCAATTCAATTTCCACTTGTATTATCTAGAAAATCTGCAAAGCAGAGAAACTTCTCGTAAATCCATAGTAGCTTTAGTACAGGAAAGCTTTATTGTATTTTTATTGTATTTAAGCACGCAACATAGGTAATTTCTCCAAGTGACAAGATCTACTTAACCCTGCTATTTTGATATCCATTACATTTCCTCAATATATTTTGTGTGTTTGCGTTGGTACCAACCTAGCATATAGTAATCAAATCCTTTCGTACACCAAATCTCATATATTACATCCGTACCAATCAAAATCACTCACGATGAACTCGTTCGTGGATATACGCTGGCCGTCCGACAAGGATCTTTTGGCGCGTGACTGTTGAATATTCATTGTAATTTCTCGTCATTCCTGTATTTCTCCTATTCTTGCTTTGTTTATCTATGTTTGTTTATGACTGTATAGTGATAATATGCAGACAGCGGAAACATCATCCATTAAAACAAAACTAGACTAGATAATTTGGCTGCCAAACTTTTTAGTCACACGCAATAATATACTGGACAGAAGCATGATAGAATAATTAGCAATCGTGTTGTCTTTGGCAAGTACTCTTCGGCAGTGGCGGCACAGCGCGGCGTAGCGGTGGTCTTCACGCACCGCCGCCGACGTCGCTGCCAGCCACCTCCATTACCGCCACCGCCGCGCACCGCCAGCTACCTCCACCGCTCTGCCGCCGCGGTCGCTGCTGCGCTCGCGCCGGAACTGGGTCACCGGGCCGCGGCACCTATGGCGGCGCTAATTGATAATACCAGCGATAGTGCTTCACTGATAACTCTGATATGGAATCTATCGAGGTGTACTCCTGCCCGATTGAAATACGTATGTTTATATACGAAAAAGTATGGGCGATGTTGATTTTAGAAGGAATTAATATAGGTTACTCTTTGTTGCACACTGTACATTACAAATTATGTAACATTGAGAATGGTAAGATTGGAAAAGGCGACCTTATTGCTTAGAGCGGTATCTTCTAGGTTACCAAATTATTCAAAGATTTTCAATAGATGCCTTGACCATTAGAATTAAATCATATATTACTTAATTGCTACCGTCTTTAAATACAAACCAAAGAGTGTCTATTTTTCCATTACAAAAGTAGAAATTATTCCGATCTAAATACCGTTCATATAACACTTATTTTCTACTTAAAGTAAATACGATAGTTGGTATTCTGTGGTAGTATCACATTTTTCGCATTAACCACGGGCATAGAGCGTGCGTTTCGCTTCATCTCGCGCGTGTGAGAGACGATGCAATAAAACTGAAAACGTATCATTACTACAGGCATCGTCTATTATTACCTAGAAACTGCAAGAAACGGCCAGATATCAGCCTTCCAAGAAAATGTTACTTATATTGGATTAAGTGCGTGAAAGTAAAAGTTTTGTACCCATATATATACTTACGTACTAACCGAGCCCTGTAGGTGCGTCTGCAGTACCTACATACACGCATGATGGCGGCGGCTTGTCGAAACAACTTTCTTTTAATTACACTAAGTTGTTGAATGAAAGCTGATAATATCCACAGCTAAATTTAAAGGAAGCCGCCATGTAGGTAAGTACATAACAGTACACATGTATGTGGGTCAAAGGATTGTAACTCTGTTCATAACGGTTGTGCTCATCTGGACTCAGTAACTACACTCTGAAGTGTCATTTAAAAAAAATAAGGTCTTTTAAAGTTTCAAATGTAAGACAGTTTATCGAGGGGCCTTAGCCGATGAATGTTAAAAATATGCCTATCTCGAGAACAAACAATCTGAAACGATGAAATAAAAACTTCTCATTTGCTACATAAATAAACTAGAAACATTTACCATACTCTTGTAAATATATAGTAATTATTTTATCACACACTTTGGATCAATAACTCAAACATTTTATCTGAACCCATACGTAACCCGTATAAACAACATATTTTTCCTAATTTCACCGCGTAAACCACCCATAAAGATCAAAGTTGCGAAGGGTTAAAAGAGGCCCGTGTGTTCATGATCATCTGCTATTTCATTAAATATTATCTTTATCTCTATTACGCAATAAAAGGCTTTAAAATATTTCCATTAGTAATATAATAAGTACTTAGATGAGCAGTTATTTTCTCCCACAGTCAAGTTATCTTGTTTTACCAAATGCGTTTGATGGGTGCCGGAGAAATCCAAGTTTCCCATAGCTCACTCGCACAATCGGGGCGTTAATGAATATGAAAGTTCAGAACAATGCCGCGCCGGCTGCAGCCGGACCATTGTGATGAACAGAAATCCATCTTTAGGCCAGACATTTGTAAGTGACAGATATGAATTAGTGAGAATATTTTTTGTAGACTTAGGGCAATATACGGTAATACAAACAATTATTTTCCTCTTTAAGGATAATCTTTGACAATTTTTTTTCTTCTCTTTAAAGTTTAAGTTAAACACTGCCAGTATTTCTGTCCAATATCCTATGCGCAGTATTGTTTTGTGATAATCAATCGTTGACGTCACATTATATGATCACTATTGATTTATTTTTCTACAGGTCAATAATTTACAACCGGTCATTTGTGATAAAATTCTTATTCATCTGCAAGTAAAGTTACGTCACTTTTGCGTCAAACGGCAGGAATTGTTTATAACTTAAATTATACGCGATTTCGTCCGCGAAATTTCATTTCTAAACAAAAACCTTAAAAACCTGTTCTCATCATCATCATCAGCTACATGACATGCACTGCTGGACGAGGGAGGGCATGTACTCGAGTAGGTATATTTCTTTGTTGCCTAAAAACCGGTTAATACATTTTTTTTAAAACTAGCTGTATTCCGCAGTGTTATCCACTGTGTGTGCAAATTCACACGACAACGAAACACATTTGCAAGATTCAAGGTTCCAAGATTTTCGCTCGATTTCAAAGGAGCTTATTTTTATCTACAAGTATTACAGTTGTAGCTTCTTAGACAACTTACTTCGAAGTCAAACCGATAATAACATAATATTTAGTTCGATAAGTAGCGCTCAAGCGGGTTTCTAGGATCTGAAGCAATCAAGAAATGGATCCTACAATAACGTCGAGCACAGACGTTTGGTGTTATAGCACAACGTTTTGAAGTTTTAAGACGTGAGAAGGTTGCTTTTATTGCGCGTTTAACCCTTTAAGCTAATTAAGAAGTTATAAGTTTAAGAGCCCCTTAACTTAGATCCATACCACCATACTTGTCAAGTACCGACAGCAAAAATATGATCTGACCACTCATGATTATTTTAAGATCATTTTTTTAATAACCTATAATCAAGTGTTTGACCACTATTCTGCCTGATGTTAATAGTAAAATGTATATGTATAAGTAAAATGTACTGAAAGATTTGATTATTCTTAATTAGCTTTGCTCCGCAATGTAATCCAGATTATACCGTTCCTAAAAATATTACGGAAATAATGTACTTAGTCTTTTTTGTATACGAGATTATAATCTATTTCTCCGCCAAGTTTCGTTAAAATCCGTTCGGTAATTTTTGCGTGAAAGGAACAAGAATAGGCGTTTATAATGTTACTAATCATAATTAAATACACTCTAGCCTTTTAATATCACAGTGGGATACGCACAGATACGACCTAACTATATTAATATTACGGTTAAATTAACAACAAAGATATAGACTAAAGTATTTTAGACTTTTAAAGTGGCAATAAGCTGATTTTATATGATACATGAGAAATTTAACGAGCGAAAGTTAATAGCAAATAACAAAACACATTTTTATGACTAGATTTGACCGAGAATCATATATGTTTATTATCTAACTCTAAGCAAGTAGGTAAAAGTGAGCTATAGGCTACAAGTGACAGTTAAGCACTTATTACATTTTAACGTCACGCCATTGAAAACAAACATTACATTATACATACAAAAAATTACAGAAAGAGCGTATCATCATCATCATCAGTCACCTGACCTCCACGGTGACGAGGGCTTCTCCCAATGATTTCTATGATCATTTGCCGGAAGTGCCAATAATCGCCACGCTTGGCAGGCGGGTTGGCGATCGCAGTGGTGTTGTGGTGTAACTCACTGAGAGCGCTGCTGCCCGTCCTCTGGAGAGTTCCCTCGGTCGTCTCTTACGCCCCCCACGACGGGAAAAGTTGGCTTGGGGTGGTGATACAAATGTATTCAATTAGCCGTCAACACACGAGTTGCAGAAAGAGCGTATGCCATAGTATAAAAAGTTTTCTAAAAAAAAATACAACCCGTCAAAGTTAGTCGGAAACGAAAGAGATGCAAAGGACTCGCTTTTTAGTAGTGGTTTTTTTTAAAGAAAAGTCAGCAAGTATTTCGTGCTACATTTTGGCCTAATTCATTGTAGAGTTCAACTTAAGAAATAGGTGTAAAAATACTGGAAACACATTCTTCTGTCTCTATTTACCAAGTAACACGTGTACTTATTTTCTAATTAATATATTGTAGAGATAGTGTATTGATGCACTTCATATTATCTACAATCCAAACGTATTGTACTTGTAGAGCTTTGTTATTGCTAGCTACCTACCGTGTAGTTACATACTTTTTTCCGCGCGTAGTTTCAAGTTATGACCAACTATTTATTATGTCATTATAACTAATTTCAAGAGGAATTCCAGTTCAAATTGGTATGATTATACAGCTCGAAAAAACAAAATCACGCACATATGGAGACAGTAATCACAATTGTATGTTTATTTTTGTCGGTACCACTAGGTAGGTAGGTACATTCTTAATTATATGTAATGATCGCAAGCAATAAAAAAGTCAAGTTCAAATGTCACAGTAAACAATAATGTAATCGTTGGATCATTCCATTTCTTTCACTGCACAGGTGCGTGGGCGCGTGCAATGCGCGATAATTATTATTTACACAGTTAAATAAAGGCTCGTTTAGACGGCTTTGTTTTATTTTTATTTCACAATCGTTTTTTGGTGTCTAAAGCCCTCGACGTTTTTCTTTACTGTAAGCATATTTTGTTCAAAATAAATTCTAATGCTTCTGGCATCGAACCGCCTACTAGTAGTCCACATGCAATGACATCAATAAAAACAATATAAACTTTTATATACATTTAAAAAACCAGTCTCAGTGAGGAGCTACCACAGCTCCAGATTGTTTTTTTATATATTATTTTGAAAAAAGAGTTCGCTCCATCATATAAATATGTAAATATATTCAAGCTGTCGTCGCTTTCAACGAAGTGAGTAGGAAGGCGTGAACTTTAAACCAATTATGCGTAGATTTGGATCTGTCTTTCGTATATCATTCGATTATAATTCTCATTAGTAGTGACGTATCGCTTTCGCTGCGCCCGGCGCCGCTGGCTGTTCCAGTTCCCGCTTAGATTAAAATTTGCAGTAAATAGAGTCAGAGTGAAGTTTAGTATTACAACATTTCCTTTGTACAGGCCAGTAAAGATACTGTATATCAACGTTTTGAAAGCTAGTGGCCTAGTTTTGTTTAGAACTAGTTCTACTGTAGAGTCCAAAATACAGTCCAAATGTTTTAGTGGAAGAGTCTTCACTAGTATGTAAGTACTACAAATGTCACTGGTAGTTTTCGCTCTCATTCCTTCATGAAAAGGATGGTCACTATTCATGTTTAAGCTTTGTGCGTAAACCGTTAGAAGTGGGTTGATTCTATTGTTACACTGCTACGAATTAGGTTAGAATCTCGGGTAGATACTTTAAGCTGGATTTTCTACGTAGATTCATGTTTAATGTTTTCTGTAAGTTATTTATTTAGTTTTATACCTATTTTTTATAAAATAAAGTTATGTCATATTTATTTGGTTGCTTATGTCCTGAGGTCCATTTCGTTTTGTCGTAAATTTCAGATAATATTTATCCCAAGTTATAAACTGCCCACAAAGTTCCGTCAAAATCCGTAGGTACATCAGTTTTAACGCGAAAAAGTAACTACGCACATCTCACAATTTCCCACATATAATATTGTTAAATGCAAAAGTCATTGTCCCCGGGTAATTTTCGCATCGCTTGTCCGCTTCGAAGCAGTCAGGGTGTTAGTTCGTTTAAATGGTTTAACGAGATAACAGTATTCATAAATACCATAGCGTGTTCTTTATATCTATGACACAACCGTTGACAGTAATATTTAACACATTGCATAATGCACATGTGTCAACAGAATGACTGAGGTAAATGAACTCAACGTTAAATAACATCACAATGGCATTAATGGCACTGTGTAAATACAATGTGTAGAGGGCAAGGTTACACTAGTGTTAATGTTACATATGTACATATATTTTAATTGTAATTTATCTATTCAGATTCTAGAACTTCTGTTGTGTCGTTCAAAGTTATTCGTAAGCTGATGTGTCTCTATAATTTACCTGCCTACATAAAATTATACTTATCAAATTGTTTGTAACTAAATTCCTGCAAACGGCTTGAACAATTATCTCGTTTTTTTGGGTTATTCGTTAGTAATTTCTCCTAAAACTATTTTTATGCCTTTAAGAGTTCGTTAAAGTAAATGTGTTTAGGGTGGCTAGAGCCCTTTTTTAAATATTTGATATGATTACACAAAGATTACACCGGGTAGATTACATAGCTGTAAAAATAATAAAAAGAAACGGTTACATGAATATTTTAGGACTATCGGTGGCATCCGCAAAATGAGTTTACCGTGTTCCCATAAAGCTTTTATATTTGTTATTGTGAAATACATCAGTGCAAAATTAGCAATCTTTAACGAGTGCTTTGAAAACATACCTCGTTGCGATTGTTAGTCAAGGGTGCTTGAAGTTTCTGCAGCTGTATTTGAGTGACACTTCGCACTGTTTTGATATGCCATTTGTAAGTATCGCAGGTAATTGATGCTGTGATCAAACCATATGCTTACAATCCCGGTGCCAAATCAAACTGTACTGGTCTACTTATTGACTAATTTATGCTAAAATACCTTAAAACAATCTTAATATATAAAAATGAAATTGCTGTTAGTCTCGCGAAAACTCGAGAGCGGCTGGACCGATTTGGCTAATTTCGGTCTTGAATTATTCGTGGCAGTCCAGGGAAGGTTTAAAAGGTGTATTTCTTTCAATACACGGGGTACAAATCTTCCTGCGGAAAAACAATTGTTAGCCGGCACAGCTCATAACATATAGAATAGAGAATTTACCTCATAAATTGATACGTTATGAAAATATTTCGGCTTCAAGTATTTTGACTTCACTTGTTATTTGCTAGGAAAATATTCTTTATAAAAAAAATATAATTGTGCAACATATTAAAAAAAAAACATTATAAATTTCAGTGCCAAGAAGAGTGTAGAAAATGCCATGTTAAATACTGAACAAAATACAGTTGGAACTACTCTAATTGTAATCAATAGGTCGTTATTTATTGTCAAAACTACAATGGCGTGCAATCCCTTCGTACATAATAAGAAAAAAATCAACACTAATAAGACAGTTGTTCAACACAAAAGCTTAAAAGTAGTTATGTAGTAATAGGTAGGTAAATATAACTTATGACATAAGCCGTTGTCTAGTCTAGCCAATGTATTGAGATGATTTATTTACTAGAACCGGCCTAACTAATTTAAATAAATTATTAATGTTGAGCGAACAATGTATGCTCGTTTCTACATAGAAGATACTGTATTCTAGCTGTATTGTTTACTTTAATTTGTCCGTACAGCTTTTGCCATCGATTGGGTCTCACGCGGTTCAGGCCCCGTACCATAGGGCCTTAAAGTAATATTGTTTTCGCTGTGTGACAGTGACAGCGCTATTCCACTCATCTAGCACTATCCCTGTCACACAGCGAGAACAATATTACTATGAGACGTCATAGTACGAGGGGCAGGTCGGGTCGGGTATACTGGGGTGACGTAACCAGCGTGCGCGCATCATCTGTCGAACACTTTCTCCGCTCAACAACGTGCTCTGGCGCAGGCCGCGTGATTTTATGGCATCGCATAGGAATGACCCGTGGTCATGGAAAAAGTTTGATGAATTGACAACGGAAAATACTTGGTAAGGGCTTTCACATGACATTTGGCTTTGCTGTGTAAGTTACATGCGCTTTTGGAGGAGTCGTCTAGTAAATGTGATTATTATGGTCACTGCAGTGTCCTAGATTTTTAAATAAGTGTGATAGTTGTTTAGTAGTTAGTAAAGATACTTTGGAACAGAGGGATTAAATCGCTCGTGTTTCATAATTTTATAAACCAAGTGGTCAAACAGGATTTACAGAATGTTAGCATTATAAAATAACTACATAATAACTATAGGAAACGGCCAGTCAAACGACAGTAATAGTCACATTTCACTAATTCTTTTTTAAGTCTATAACCGTAATAGATTACGCGTGTGTTGTGAGCATGTGCGAACTTACATGTATACTGTATAGTAATTCCACAATATGGAAAGCTGAAACGGAAAGCGAAAAATTAAAAAAAAATATCTTTTTTATAACTATGTAAGCTAAACTAGTTTTTCGGACAAAGGTTGTTCCTTACCTTGAAAAAAATTGGACTAGGATGGTTTAACATATTTTACAAAAACTCAGAGCTCGATAACTATATACTTAATACTTATATAGACTGTTCAGTATAACTCCATTACAATATCAATAGACCTTAGCAATCTACAATGCAAAGTGAAGCACCCACACTCAACTGCCTACCTGCGACGACGACTTATTAGGTGACCTCTCCTTTATGTACTTCTACAGACAATTGGACAAGGTATGTTACATTTATCTTTTCTAATTAGTCTCTAGTATAGGCCATAGATTTCAAAGTTCAATTTATAATGGAACTGTTACTGTCAGTAGTTACTAGATATTCTGTGTCGAAGGTAGGTATATAATAACATGGTAGATCTGAGCACTTAGAAGATGAAAATAAAACTGTGCCAAACAATGAAGTCAATCAACGTAATAGGCGGATCAACGGTGTAGGGAATATGCCTTCAGGAATAATATCGTCTTTTGTAACCTTACTATTGTCATAATAATTCAGTGTAACTGTCTGAAAAAAATTTAGTCATTACTGTAAATAACACGCAAATAGTTTTAAGCCTTGATAACGGTTTGTCTATAATATCCACTGTATAAAGGAATGATTAGATTGCTGCCAAATAGCTGGACTAATTAAAAAAAAACACATTTTTTTTAAAAGTCGAGATCTTTACAAAAACTCCTAGAATGTGACCCAAGTATGTGTACAAAAATGAAAATACGCAGATAAAATCGCGGAGCCTTTCTACCAGTTTTCAATCAAAGCAAACATCATAAAACAAAGCGAACAGAGTCGAGAGCCTTGTGATATTGTATGACAAGACTTTCCCCTTGATATCGCTGTGCCGGAGCTCGGTGTCCGGTGAACAAAAGCTTCGAGTCCGCTCGGAAATGTGATCGCTCGTTTCATCACCTTCGAACTTTATAGCGGACCATTGTGCACTCCCTTCACCGGCGGAATTCATCTGCTTTCTTTTTCCGTAGATTTTAATTATTTATTGTGCGTGCTCTTGCGAAGCGTTTCGAAAGTTCAACGTTTCGTAACATTTGTAGAGACGTCGTTGTTGATATTTTATAATATTATGAATAAAGTCAACCGTTTTGATTATTCTTCAAAGATTAGCATCAAGGATACGACCTCTGGATTTGCTTCGTGGAAGCTGACCTACATAAAGCCCTGCTCCCACGCATCGCGGAAACGTCACTATGTCTGACATATTTTGACTTCTTAAATAACTGACAAACCCACGTTGTGTTAATCGTTAATTCCAGAATTTGGTACACTGTACGCATTATGTATGTCGCGCACAAATTTTGCAACCATGCAACAGCTGCCACTACAATAATATTTTACATACATTTAATATTTTATAACCGTGTCCCGTTTGAAAGTGTTCTTTTTCTCGATTTGCGTTTTATTTGTGACGAAATAAAATATTATAAGTACTTTATTTTTGGGGATATTAACGGTTGGTATTCATGGAAGTTAGTAGGTCACATACTAACATGTCATAGCGACTTACGAATAATTAGACATTTGAAAATAGTGCAACGTGTGTTTTAGATTGAAATGTGGCCAACAATAATATGAACCGAACGTTGATATCTTTTTTGTTGTTTGATCGTCTCCAGTGTTTACCTAATCCCACTCAGAATATTTGGATTTCTAATCGCGTAAGTAGATCACCCAATTTATTCTATTTCTATAACTATGACAGTTGTTTTAGGCCACTATAGGCGGTTAATTCCCCTATGATAAAAAAACGTATTGGTTAAACTCTAATACAAAATAGAAGAGAATCACAAATTAATGTTCTGTGCTTAATCAGAAGATCTCCATTGCGATTTATTTCACTACTATTAGCAATAAAAGTCTTACCTACGCACAAAATAGAACAGCCCTACCAAACACTTGTCAAGTGTACGCATAATACGTACAAACTAGTATATGTTTCGTGAACTAGTTAGTCGTAAACGTTTTATCTTTTTATGAACTTGCTTTATGTAGGCGACATCAGAAGACAAAAAAAGGCTTCAATCTCTGCACTGTATTTATCCCCTTTGATGTGTATCAAACACGGATGTGTATCAATCAACTGTACCCACAGTTTATTGAAATCTGTGTACTCGTTAAAAATTAACGTTCTTGTGCACTTGTGAACGGCTGGCTGCTGTAAACGACTGCTTGTCGACGACGATCAAACAAAGTTGATGCAACAAATATGTTGAAGATATATATTTTGGCAAAAAAAAAACCGCCGTGTTAAGCGTGAATAAGTTGACATCTCGAATTGGGAACTTTATGTGAGAGCTTTTATCGTACCTTCTGGGAAATCAGAAAATTAGTTTGTCGTTGATTTGGGCACTGTTTTGTAAGCAATTATGTGTTTTTTTAGATATTGTATTAAGCGTTTCTACTTATCGCCGCTACCAATAGAGTTGAATTTTATCCATATGCCACATTTTAGCCGTATTCCCACAGGAATGGAACAAACGGGATAAACATCGGGTTACATCGCTAGTAGTAGGTCATATCTTGTGGTCTCTCTTCTTCATAACTCCTTAGTAGTGTAAACAAATGAATCTCTATACGATACGAGGGGCCGTCACCCAATGACCCACTAAATAACCCGTACTTAGGTCATCTCTTATTCCTTTTATATTTTTGGGAGAGATTATGTTTGTATTTGTATTAGATTTCTAGCTCAAAATATGTTTGTTACAGCTCACTTGATGCATTGACGTCATAATATTTATTCCTGTAAATACGAATCGTAACTGAGATTTAATTATTTCAAACTACATACTATAATCCATAATACAAACAGCTCGCCCACAGTTCTTATAGTTAAACGGAAGTTGCGAATTAGAAACATCACGGTTTAGATTTATTATGGGTTTTCATATGAAACGAAAGCTATTAAAAGTTTACTCACAAGCTCACGCGCAAAGTTTGTTTTGCTACTTGACTGTTATCGATACTCTTTCAAGTGTTTTCGTACCGTCAGAGTTGATGGATTATATTGTAATACGCTGAGGCAGAACGCAATAATAACAAATAGCTTTTCGGTAGCTATCGCGCAAATTGCCTCTAGCTCTTGTAATTGTATAATTATGTATCAGTGCCGCGTGGTATTACTCGCGTTTTATCCAGCTCCGATGGGAATTTCGGGATAAAATATAGTATACGTTACTTCTGATATAAGCAAAAATATCTGAACAAAGATTCATGATCGTCGTTTAAGTAGTTTTCGCCTGAAAGCGTAACAATAAACTTACATTCTAATTTGTAATATTAGTAGGGGTTTACAAGTAATAAATCCCTGCTAATATTATAAATGTGGATTGTGCAAAGATTAAGTCTTCATAGTAACTTTTTATCAATTTACTTTAGTGGTTGAATATTTATAAAAATAAAACCCTGCTTCTCTTCAATATTTTTTTTGATGTTTGCTACTATCAGAATATGAAGATTTACTAGGAAATGTTTAGTCATTCAGTATCAATAAGTTGTGATTAATTATATAGGGCCTTACTAATAATGGCGGAATTGCTATTTCGAAGATACACAAAGCTCAACTTAACTTGTCAGTTGTATGTCAAATACGGGATAACCAGTTCTTGTAGACCTGTAATAACCTTTGTATAAGTGACAATGCGTTTATTGGTAAGGGGGTTAGTAATTAAAGTTTGTTTTTACCAACAGTTTAATCGCTGATACTTATTGGGAAACCCTTGCTGGTCTGGAGCGTAAAATAATGCAACTATTTAATAATATTTATTTTAAGAGTCCAGGGGCAGGTCTATTTCAATCTAGTAATTGCATCGCTCTGTTATCGTAGCGGAAAACGACATGCATTATATAATTCCTTAATTTCACTTCATTGTAACCGAAGTAAAAGATGCTCATCGTTTACCGTTACGATGCCACAGCGATACAACTGCGAGAGCAGACTTGGCCCCCTGGTCACTTCATAAAACACATTCGTACATACGTGTGTTGATGTACCTACATATATGTAACAAGTCAAAGCGTTCATACTCGTATGTCGTTTCAGAGGTAATTATTCAAATATAAATTGTGTAGCTCGCTCGCAATTAAGTAGGTAATTCTCTATATAATTTACAGTAGCAAAACAGAGCAGGCATACACGTCCCTGACGGCACCTACCACAACACGAACCCCCCTGTTTGCATGCACTTCCCGTGAAACTGCGCAGTTGTTTTCAATATTGTTTCGTGACCTGACATCATATTTCTTTACACCTAATATGTTGTATTTATTTTATTTTGTAAGCACATTTGCGCATTTCATACGATCTGATTTATATCAGAAAAATAAGTCGGAGCGAAGTCTAGGGTAGGTATAGTTAAAATTGTAGAGGGTTAGTTAATAGCTAAACTGAATTTTGGATTTACTTACATATTTGGTGATTGGATTATCATTACAACAGCAAAGTCCGATTATACTTCCACGAGGGTTTGCCTTGTACTACAAATAACTAAAATATCACAATGAACATAAATATTGCACATACATTTGTAAAACCTGAAGCATCTGGTAGGTATTTACTACAAATTGCTAAACTAGTGAAGTTACAAGTGTGTCAATAAAGAAATATTAATACTCAGATTAGGGTCACTCGGACCGTCTATTTAGGTTAAATATCCACTGGATCACCATTTATTAACAGTTGAAATGACCTATATTTCCTGATTGGTTTCGTCTTGCAAACTAGTAACTTTTTATTGACTTATGAATTTCTGCCATCAATCTCTTTTCTAGAAAAATCAAATAGTACGCAACATCTTAGACAATGATGTACGGTGCATTTTTTGTGCCATTTCGAACTGCAAAATCGAATCAGGCAATAATCGATTGTGTCTTGCGTTGCTTTATAGTTACGTCACTGCAGCGAGCAGACTCAAGACCTGGTAATGGCAAATCAGTTTGCAGGCCGCATTACTCATTAGTAGGTGATGGAGTGGCGACCACTTGGCCAGTCATTCCTGACACTCTAATCACATATATAGGCATGTTATTAGCTCTAGTTACATGTTTGGTAATCTTGGTTGCCAACATCCATTTTGATTATGATCTAGTTTAAAATGATCTGTAGTCTAGTTCTCGTTTAATATAATATTTTATTTCTCTTTTATACGTGTTATTAAAACATCCCCATTCATGTAACTGTTGTAAACAGATCCAAAAAAGAAATTTCTACATAAGAAAATACACATTTAATGGCTTTAAAATCTCACCCGAAAAGCACCAGTTGCACTCCTCCACACAGCTTGCAGCAGTGGCTAACGAACCGACGTTAAAAATGATAAACAGAATTGAAAAACAATAACGAAGTATTTAGAATTAACAATGGAGAGGTGGTGAACGGAAACATGGTGTCGTGATTGGTAATTTAACCTTCGGATAAACTATTTAACAGGTTAGTTCGGAAACGACCGGACAACAGCCTACCTACAGCTTACTAGCTATAACAAATCGAGCACTCATTGTTAAGACAAAGAGAACTATACTAATGACATGCCTATTTCCACTGTTGGCCAATGACGCACATTTCAAAAAGACATGCTTATTTTTTGTAAACTTCCAAGATGTTTCTCTTGACAGACATGTACCGCAGCGGGGACATTCGAAAAATAGTCAACTTTTCTATTCATTCATGCATTTCGTTATTGGTTGACGTCGTGGTCGTTTGGAAACATTCCAAGAGTTTTTTATTTAATAATCTACTTTGACACGGCCGAAGGGTTACGATTGGATGGGCCGTCTAGTCTGTTGGTGATGGTTTGGAAACTATGACTCATAGGTATTCCTACCATGCTCCTCAGACTCATAGATTTTCCTCGAGCTGTATTTTTAGGCGATGTTAATGAAAACTCGGCGATGGGGCGTAAAAGACAATATAGTTACACGAAGCCGTTAAGTGTTCGAGGAATAATGGCCACTATCCATGGCCACTATCCAATAAACAATAAATATTGCTAATGTGTAGAGACAGTTTTGGCACCGCCGCGTGGTTTATGGAGCCGCTAACGTCAAAGTACGCGGTGCTCATCGCTGACAACAGACGTTCCCAATTTATCCGAAAATACGAGAAAAACACAAGAAGTATGTACGTATAGTAATTACGATTACACTTTATTAATGTGTTGTTATTTATCATGTCATTGTACGTTTTTCCATGCGCCACAGGAATTATGTTTGCGACAAACATTTGACGTTCGCAAACTTATTCTAGATTCTTAGATTTATGAACATTTGTTACTTTCAGAGATTTGAACTATAATTTAACTCTGTCTAATTATTTATTAACCACCATTTATAATTTATATAGTGACGGATGACATACGCGCGATGTGCATGATCAATTGATCATTGCGTCAGCGAGAACCTATTAACATTTAGTGGAGTTTTTGTTCATAGTTATGTTTTCAACATTGAAGAAGATTGACAATGCTATGCATAAAGTGTTACCGTTGTATACTATGTCATTTTCTAATACACGCAGCATCTTCCCACGGAGTAGTCTTGACATTGGTAACATACCTTACATGGTTCTCACGTACCTAATGTAAGGTTACGTAGCGATGTAGGCAGTTGGTGACCATACAGCGTTTACCAGGGGCATGGCTGTTTGACAACCACTTAACCATCATGTCGATATAATATAATATATATAATTGAATAGCTCTCAGAAACATATAGGTGGGTTACGTAGAATGTTTGATTGATTGAAATGTAAACGCCATAGAACAAACTTACGTAAAACATCATGTTTTTGTTTGAGTCTGGATTATGGATGAGTTGAGAAAATATTTTGCTGGAATCACTTAGCGATATTGTAGATGGGATATTTTGGCAAAGACGTGTATGAATGGCAAAACGGTTTAATACATTTTCGTTTGTGCAATCTCTCTAAGTGGCAGGGATAGTTCTTTCAGCGAAATCTCTTTGAGATGTAGCATCCGCAAAACACTTCATAAATATATATTCATTCATATATTTTCATAATTTTTTTCTGACATTTTATTTTAAATAAACAATTTTAGTTAAGTGTTATAAAAAAGAAAGGTTTAATTGTGTGTTTCGTTATGTAAGTATTTGTTATGTTTAAAATAGGTATTTTATTGTTTTTATTTTAGATTTAGTATTATACAAGATTACGCATTAGGCTAAACTGTTATGTAATGTTTGTTTCGTGTGTAAATAATAAATAAAAAATATTTTCTGTGTTGCTAAAATATACGGCTCGCATTAAACCGACTACGATAGAGAAGTCAGAACATCTGCCCCTAGGAGTCGTCCTAACCGTCCGATCGCGAGTTCGATTCCCGCTTCAGACCTAATTTAGTGATGTGCTAAACAGACTGTGTGCGTCTGTCTGTACCCGGGATATTAGATGCATTGGCTATTATGGTATACGAGAATTTTATTCTTAGATTTATTTTTATTTAATGTCGCACATTAAATAATAATATTGCTGTACATATCCTCTACATCTGTACATTCTAAAGTAAACATAATCTATAAATAAAAGTCCTGAATTATTAATTCATCACTGACTCATCAATGCTTAGCCCAAACCATTGTCCCTAGAAAGCAGAAACTTTGCACAGGGGTTGCTTTTATGATTTTTACGTGAGATTTCATAGAAGTTTTCGCCTAAGCGGGTAAAAATATGACTATAACGCTAATACGACAAAAATGTAAATTTTGGAGTTTCCTATGGTTCTAAAACGATTATTTTTTTTATAGAAATTAATACTGAATCGTCGACTAATATTATATATGAATCATATAAAAGATCAAGCAAGGCAACCGTATAATGTTATCATGTAGTTAACACCCACAGAAAAATCAAGCAACTTGTATGTAAATATAACTATCAAGTCTCATATCACGTTAGGTCAAGTGTCCGGTCCGTTGGTCAGTGAAAGTGGACGCCGGGGATGACGTACGGCGTGCGTACGCCGCGGTGCTGTCACTGGCGATGTCGGAAACCTAGTAGCTATAATATACATATCTATACATATATGTATATATCATAATATATATATTATGCTTAATAATTATACTAATCTATACTATAATACGAGTAGCATAAAGAGGATATTTGTTTGTACGTTTGAATTGAATAGCCCGCGAAACTAGTGGGGGGATTTGAAACAAAATTTTACCGTCTTTTCTGTAGTTAGGTTACACTTCATTTTTTTTTAACTAGGAAAGATTTTTATACTAATGTAAATCGGAGATTTGACTCAAACTTTGAGGTATTATTACTAGATTACAATACGGATTGCCTTTACCGTAACAGCGCTATTTGACACTTCGTACCATGTTTTTTCGAAAAATACATTATCTGCCATTTGTTCGTCTAATTAAGAAACAGACTATAATATATGCATGCAAGTCATAAAACAAAAAAAACAAATATACATACAATATAATCCACACGCAGCAGATTATGTAAAAATAATTGACGATCTTTTGTTCACTAATCACAACCTTTACAAATCGAATCTTCTTCCATATTAAAGCGAAAGTATGTTTGGAAGTTTGATACTGTTTCACGCGAAAAAATATAATTACGTAGAAATAATACATAGGTCAAAATTTGTCCAGAAATTTCCGAAAGATCTGTAGGTAACACCGCCGGTAAACAGCTAGACTTCTATAGCATATATCGATCGGCGTTGTGATTATTTACACATTGCTCTATTTGATTGCATGTCGAGCGATGTATGCGGTTGTACAAATTGTACCTACAATTTCAACATGACCTGGCATTTCGTTCATGTTGTTCCAGTATTTGGTTATCAGTCCAGAATGCACAGTCACCGCCACAGTTTGTTCAACTTCGTCCTGTTTCCAGTTACTTTAAATGTAGCAGAACGAGGCGTCACACTGGCAGAGCTAGTTTACATACAATAAGTATCAGGAAGGATACCGGCTTACATTGCCTTATTAGTGGGCTATAGTTGATTACATTACTGAGCAATGTTGGAATTAACTTGTCATCTTCGTTGAATAGTGTATGTAAGGGCTTCTTGACAAACGGTAAGAACATGACGTCCACTGCTGGACGAGGGGCGCCCCCAATGATTTCCATTTATTAAAATACCAATCAATAACAGAGTGTGCTTGTTATATTCAACATTTTTTTATCCTCAAAGAGAGGCAGGCATCAGAAATCTATCTACACCTCTTGTGCTGTATACTAGGTACAGCTCTATTCTGCTCCTGGATACTGCGACTGGTGGAGAACGCATCGCTGCGCCAGTAAAATACGCACACACCTTTCTCTTGGTATCCGAGTCCTGAAAGCATAAGTGTTTGCGCATGTTTGTTTGATTACTACAAAAAAGTAAAATTAAATTCCAACACAACTATTCGGACCATTCTCGACGTTTCACTTTAATGATTTACGTAAGTAATTAAATTAAACATACCTATTTAATGGCGTGACAATTAGACTTCTTTTAGAAGAAATCGTTGAACAGTTTTATATAGTGTTGTTAATAAATACATATGTAATGTATTTCTGTCTGATGAACTT
Source organism: Conopomorpha cramerella (assembly GCA_012932125.1). Classification (NCBI taxonomy): domain Eukaryota; kingdom Metazoa; phylum Arthropoda; class Insecta; order Lepidoptera; family Gracillariidae; genus Conopomorpha; species Conopomorpha cramerella. The sequence continues at coordinate 19,855 of SJJU01006486.1, forward strand.
ACTTACAAGCTTTAATGACCGTAGTATGAAACTTTACTGAAAACAGATCTCCGCGTTACGTTTGTCTTTCTCTGATCAGTTTCATATGATAGAGATAATCTTGAGTAGATCGTCTTGAGTATCCAATACTTGGATCATGAGTATGTACTGATTATTGTTTAAAAATATTAAGGGATCTTACAGCCTTAAGTCGGGTTTTAAAGAATAAGGAAAAGCTTACAAAACGCGGGAGCTGGTTGTCGGCGCGCGCCGATATTATTAAATCCAGTGACTTCGACCGATTAATCTCGTAAACACGAAGGGCTTTCGAGGTTGTGATTGCGTAAAGTTAAAAATTCTAAGCCGATGAAAAGTGTTAGAAACCTTGCGCCCAGTTGCGTCAATAGCATCTGTTGATCTTTTGTTTAGTTTATTACGAAATGATAGCTAAGAATACAAATAGTGTTTGGTCAAAAGTTCGTTTGGAAACTAGAAAGGTATTACAATTGATGCGTATCTCCATTTAATAAACATTCTGGCTTTAGCTTATTTTAGACATACATTTGGTGCTTTGTAATCTCGTATATCTACTTATTTATAAGTATTGTAAAATAATTTCAACCTATTAATTTAACAATATAAGCGTCGTTGAAAGTATATAGTCCACAATATAACGGCCGTAGTACAGATCGTAAACACCGTAATACGTACAAACATAATTAAGTGAGATATTGAAGGCAAATATTTATAGAACACAAATGACGCAGGTACAAATAAAGCCTAAAATTATAAATTCCGCCTACCCTTGATCCCACAATGAAATGGGAACGCGAATAGTATTAGTATAGTACCTACTCGCTAATGTAAAATACACCTATTATTATGTCCCACCGAGTGGGTCGTCCCAATTTAACCCGTCACCAAATGTAACACCTAACGACTACGACGGAGTTGCGCAAATTCCCCAATATTCCTCATATAACACGTTATTAGGTCAGTAACACAGTCACGGCAACACAGCGGCCGGTGAAGTTACACAATGTGTAAACAAACCTACACACTCACTCAATACTCACCCCAATAAGCTAACAAAATGTTTATCTATTCAATAAACAATGTTATTTTGTTGGTAGTACTGCATGTGATTGTACTGTGTTTTGCTTTGAAATATAGGTACACGGATATTGTACACAGTTTTAAGACTTAATAAGAAATAATGTTTTATTGTGGAGGATGCAAAGGAGAGGAGTTGCATACTCCTATCAAGATTGTGACAAATGGAGGACTGTATCTGTCTACCCCTATGGGATACAGGCGTGACGTTAATTCATGATGTTGTATGTATGTACATCAAAAGGACGGGACTGACCTAGATATGTGGAGTTTATGCTCTCACATCATTATCGTAATTAGGTATAAAAATAGGGATGTGGTGTAGACTTGTGCAATAGAAGCGAACCACAAATACGTACCGAAGTATATCTCAAGTATTTTTTTTATTTCTATCTTCTTAGTTGTCCAAAATGCAATAGGGACCTTCGTCATGTCTCAGCAATCATGGTTACAGCAATTTGAATTCGTTCAACTAAGTAGAAGTCAGTAGTCATCCGTGTATTTTGAGCTGTATGGTTTTAGTCAGGATCCCCAATTTAAAAAAAACATAAATAGCTCTATGTCACCCCAGCTTACCAACGCGTCGGTGAAAGATTTTTTGATTCGACCAGATTTCGGAGTCTATTCAAACAACTACTCAAATCTTTCCTATTCTATTCTTAATCTAAAGATATTAAAGAATGTCGTGTTCGATACACTATTTATAACTCAAGAACGGCTGAAACGATTTGGTTGAAAATTTGTGTGGAGGTAGCTTAGAACCAGGAGACGGACATAGGATACTTTTTATCCCAATCCTGTAGGACGTGGCGCTGTAAAGATGGTGTTAGTTTTGTGTGTGTGTGTGATAGTTTTAGGACATACTGAAACTACGCGAACGAAATTGCGGAGCAATACTAGTGTATTCATATAGATAATATGTCACTTTCATCACACCTAGATTTCGAACACCTAGATTTTACTAACTAACCGTTATTAATAGGTACCTAACAGTGAACGCAATATCAGGTTACTCGTTCCACTGACTTGACTTCGCCATATTCCTGTGACCAAATACGGAAGGAAGCCTTTGGCAAATACAATAACTCATATAATACAGTTACATACATTAACCGTAATATCTTGGTCACAGCTATTCTTTTGGGAGGTGTGAGTCACGCGATGGTCACATGCGACGAAATTAAATGCGAAAAAACACGTGTAATTAATTTTTGCATGGCCTTGTACAAACGCAAATGGTATACCGAATCAACATAAAACATGGCGTAATGTGGTCACAATAATAATAGATTCTCAATTTAACTTTAGATTGGAAAATTGTAATTAATGTTTAAAATCTATACCACATCTTGCTAATCCTCCACATATTATAAGAGAGTGAGATGTCAGTATACGGTTGTTACTTTTGCACGGGAAAACTACTAGATTGATTAAACTTGGTGTAGAAACAGATTATAATTTGGATTACGGCTATAGTTTATCTCCAAGGGTACAGAATTTACCGCGGGTAAACGGCGCTAAAATATTTATCTAATAACGTCACTTTATACTATGATTTCCTATAATTTATATGACAATTCATTTTTTCGTTTTTACGTTCATTTCGTTTTATCTCTATTCCTTGGCGTTGACGCATGTTAATAATATGAAACATAATTGTTTCAGGTACGGGTACATTCGGTCGCGTCTGCCTGTGCCGAGACAAAGCTGCCGACGAGTACCTGGCCATGAAGATCCTGTCCATGGCCGACGTCATCCGGCTGAAGCAGGTGGACCACGTCATGAACGAGAAGAACATCCTCTCGGAGATAAACCATCCGTTCGTTGTTAATCTGTAAGTATCTATAGCTTTGATGATTTTTTTGGCGGAAGCTGACGTGACGTAAAATCTTTGACGATCGATACGATATCATAAACTGTAGTTTTGGAGAAAGCTTGATATAGACAATATAAATGAGACACACGCAGATTCGACAAGATAACGTAAAGAAATCTTCAAACCGGCAATCGGTATTACTTAACTAGTCGTGGTTTTCAATCTTTGTCCATGTCAAATCTCTCTCACGAACTATATTGAAGCGTGATCATTTTATAAGGCTTCAATATTGTAGAGATAAAAAAGCATTCCCGATCTAAACTTGACACAATTCCAGACATTTTAATGAATAATGGACAAGTCTGAGGAACATTCCTAAGTCCAGTCTCAGCTGTCAGTCTGTCCACGCCGCGGTCACGGGTGATACGGCGTTACAGTGGTATTATAGTGCATCAAAGTTAATACAATTGGCCAGGAGCCGATGTTTATCATATCGCGGTGACTGCTATCTGAACACACGCAGTCATACACAACCAAATATTCCTGAGCTGTGATGCTGTTGAAGACAATAACATCAAAAAGACTGCAATTGTACAATTCAGGTTATTGGTCTCACCAGGCTGCGCAGACGGCGTGCGCATTGACTTATTTCGTACAAGACTTTATAATGCATTCGGGTTCGTAAACATTATTTTGGCAGCGGCATTATTTTGTCAAAGGCCTGGAATGAACAGGTGCCCGCGCCTCACACACTGATACTAGTTAATCATTGTCGCACCGACGGTATTTGATATGTAAATCAAGAGTGTGTGGCATATCACAGTTATTTTTGTAAACATTTTAAACTTATATTATTCTTCTGGTTGTTCAATGCTGTAACTTGTAGTTCATGGTCCTTTGGTAGATAAAGTATTTATTCAAACATGATGGTACATAAATGGGTCGTCGAGGGTTGTCAGAACGCATGTCTCTTGGAGAAGGGGTCGATTTCCAATGCCGGCTTAGTGATAAGTTCCACGTCTGGATATTTTATATATCTTTGACGTATATTTACTACAGAGAACATCCTAGTGTGGGGTGAGATAAGTATCGACAAACGGCATTCGATTATAGTCACACACATATTATATATATTGCTTCCTAATGATCGAACAGTTATTACTCTAAATTGGCTGATGGATTTACATCGTGTAACATAAAAATGTAACCATAAAACAACGACGATAAATAAAATCGGGTAGACAATCGGTACTCATTTCGGTTGTGTGAATTTCACGCCAATCACTGTCACATTGTACTACTTTTATGCCAAGTGCTATCTCTTAAGTTTGACTCGTATAACCAATATAATGCAAGCAAATCGACATGTTCAGCGGATGTCAATAGTCCATATCGATTTGGCTGTTGTAGGAGACAGCGTCTGGCCGCGGCCGCCATTTGGCAACCTGCGGCTGCGCCTGCGCCGACTCGCGTGCCATCGTCGTCGTCTGCGCAATTTATTGTCATCGATATTTCACTATCACGCTGTATATCGCTCAACAGGGTAGATCTGTAGCAAAAATGTTTCGATAGACAATAGAGTATAATAACAAAACACAAAAATGTTTGATCATGAAAATGTTGTGTTTTAAATTTTGATTGAAACTAAACGAAAAAGTTGATCAAGCAGCAACAGAGTCTAGGCATAACTTATAAGACAAATACGGAAATATTACAATTAGACGAATGCCTTGCAAAAAATGCACGTTGTTTTGTAAACACTGGTTCCAGTCAGTGCACTCGGCGTCATATCTCATAATGTCAACATTAATATTGCCTGCATTAGTAAATCAAACTTGAAGTACAAACTCCAAGCCGCTGAATTAATATCTGTTTACATTTTGCTTATTTTTAGTTCATGGACCACACCCCACTTTGTTTTTCATGTGTTTTCCATGATGCTAAGTGTTGACGCAAATGATTTCAAATCCTGACATGTAACAAGCCGCTGTGACACTTTCCCCAGCTGTTTCTGTATACTACACTCAACACTGTTATTAATTTCACTAATAGAAATTTAATTTCAATTTTTTTTGTCTAGGTAGTTTGGTACAGTATTATCGTAAGTAAGATTATACCTACATTAACACTTTATTTAAATGTATTTTTTATGGTTATAACAAGGAGGGAAACAAAATACACATAGATAAACTGATGTCAATAATCCCTAATAATAGTCACAAATATATTTTCATACGTAGGTGCTTTGTTGATTTGTCTAGTTGTATAATATTACTTATTTTTAGTTATAGGGGACGGTTGTAATTATTTATTAAGCATTGGATATGTACGTCATGCGATTTCAACTGCGTAGTTTAAGTTTTTGGAATAAATTAAAGGAAGTAATGTACGTTACCAATTATTTCAACTTCCATTTCACCCTCCTAAACTGACTAAAAAAGTAAAAAATAATAACTCTAGTGTAGCGAGCACTTGGAAAACAAATGCCCACGATTCACAAAGCGTGTGGAAAGTACGAAATAGCGGACCCACCCCCTACCCCTATTGGGTTAACTTATAAAACGAGTTTATGCACACATCCATTTTCCGAAACTCCTTCGTCACGTTCGAACATCCTTTAAACTAAAACGAGTGTGTATCTATGTCTAGAGGCATATGTCCAGCAGTGGACAAGTATGGGCTGATGATGATGATGATGATGAGTGTGTATCTACAGGCGATGGTGGACGCACGACGATGCCTGCATCTACATGTTGTTCGACTACGTCTGCGGCGGAGAACTGTTCTCATACCTCCGGAATGCCGGCAGGTTCAGCAACACCACAGGTTGGTAATACTTCTTCTAATTTAGTGTTGCCGAACTATCGATAGTTTAGATCAGAGCTATAATGTCGATAGCTATCGTTAGCATCGATATTATGTTTTTCCTGCAACTGTGGATAATCTACTATTGATCGGCTACGCGAAACTTAATCCACCTTTACCGCAGTTTCTGTGGAAATACTCAGTAAAGTAGAGAATATTTATTTTTAAAATACGTTTGAGTATTGAAATTGTTACAATTTCAAGGGTTCAAGGTAAACAGTAATGTACTGTTTTAATTTATGTTGATATTAGGGAATAAAAGTTATTTTGATATTACTTAAATCTATTACGTGTTTCGTATACTTACGTAAAACGTAAACGTAATATACAAAAATATTTTTTATTCAACAGTTTTGCGACAGTTCAGGTACATGAATAACTTCACGAAGAAAATAAAATTCATAGTTATTATATTCTACGGTTTTCTATTTTACTACATGAAAATGCCGATTCACGGAATAATATTAATTTGTTAAAATTGTGTAATGTTATGAATTGAAAGCACTTCAAAGAGCCTCGTTGAAATAAACGTTCCAGATATTCTGGAACTAGATGTGGTTGAGCTTTTTAAATATTAATTTATCAACGGTTTCTCTCCAGTCAGGGAGAAAATTAGTGTGGGTAATTCGCTGACATTAGAATCGTAAAAAAAATTCAACGCTCTCAGTTGTACGATCATAGATATAAATACATAGTGATGCAATGGTAGAATAGAATCAGATCGGATGGTAGTCAAATGGCAAAGACATGTAATAACACTAACATAAAATTGATATACTAACGTCTGATAACAGGCAGGTGAACCAGGAAGATATATGATTGCAAATTGGCAACATAACTTAATTTGTTTGAAATAAGAGCCTTTAGTTGTTATTATCTTAATTGTGTAATTAGAAGAGATTTTGCTACAGGTAAGCAAGTGGCTGGCTCATCGATCGTCTAATAACCCTACAGTTGGTAATTAATTACATTAGTGGGCATCGAATGTCGCATAGTCCGAACGTCCCAAAATAGCACCGGGATTTTACATCTCAACGGACACGGGACTTTGATGTATGTACCTAAGATTTTCATAGGTAGAATATAATCAATACTAATGATATCCTGTGGGACATTTCACACAGCCATCTGACCCATTGATGCCCTATATATGACCCTATATTTTGGGTGCCAGATACGGATACATTTTCATAAATATTTTGAAATATAACATAGATAAATCAAACACCTATTCGCACACAGCAAATACTAATCTAATCTCTAGTATCAAGAGAGGGGCCGGAATCGAAGCTGTCAAGCGTCATTCTAGAGGCAAATGCCCTGACCTTCGTTTCATCCCAGTCGTCCAAGTATTGTTAGGTATATTAAATGTATTACATATCTATCAACAGCAACGTAATATAATTTAATCCCAGGTGTCTTGGCCAGACGTTATATTAATTAGAGCAACACTGCATTTAACGAGCGACCATTGCACGTAGGAGTTCTTTTAAAAGAACATTATTCATTTGAAATTTAATTAACTGGAAGCTGGCAAGCCAAGAGACTGAAGATAAACTATAATACCGGGAAACTAAAGACACAGTAGAAAAGCAAACTGACGTCCTGACAGCACATTAATCAACGCTGTATTTCTGTGAAGATTTTGTGCACAGTAGTGTATTTTGACTAAATTTCAAACTACGAGCGAAAGTATATACATTCTACAATTGTGTTTATAAATGTACATATTCTCCGTGGGTTTCAATGAGGTTTAAGTACCAAACAAAGGTGGCTCAATGAAGGAGCCATGACACCGTGTATAGGTGTAACAGCCACAGCGTCTACGGTGCTAAAATTTGGTACCTACTTGCGGTCGTGTGTAAATGTGTCGGCGTGGCAGCGGCCGCAGACGCCACGTCGCCGGCTCGTGTACGCCACCATCGAGCACACGCCGCGCACACATCACAACATTTTTACATTGCACCGAAAAAAAAAAAGTGTCATGATGAAACTGTCATCGCTACAGCCCAATTTTATTGGAGTACAATTTTAAATTCTGCCATGACGTCGCATTCTTGATCTACCAACACAAAACTTTGACATAACCAAAAGTAATGCTCATTGTACTTTGATGATATTAACATAATATGTACTTTATGTTATTATTGTAAAAAATGCTGTGGGCAGCCAATAATTGTCCGTAACCTTATGAAGTATTGTTATCAGATTGGATGACTTCATTTTGTCTACGGTATTAGGCAGAGTTCACAAAATTCGTACCGTGTGCAGCCGCCTACAGTGGCGCACTGAATCATACTCTCGAACGGCCGATTAACTTACTAATATTGTTCATTGTACAATGACCTTTGTTAACTAGAATCTACGCCAGTGCGTAGGTGTTATGTAATTTGTCGTCCTCTTGTCAAAACAATCCCTATATTAACATTTCCAACTGTCATTATTAAAGCTATCGTTTATGAACTGTTCGTATGGAATATATTATTAATTTTGAAGTGCACTTATAAACACAGTAAATAGATGCTGAACATCATCAGAGAACGACCGTGAAATTTGAAATTAATTTTGTATCTCTTTATGACTCAGAGATATTTAATTTAGTTTTAAGTCTCACAGTTCATACATTTACTTGCGTCGGATATATTTATTACTGATCTATATGTTTTACGTCGATTAATTTGTTGTTTGTGTTAAAAACTAACAAATAGGCCAGATATTAGAAGTATGCCCTAGAAAATACTTCTTCGAAAACACAATTTTTTTTTATAAAAATAATATTAGACAGGTTTTAATCTTGTTGATAAATATAAAGTCCATTAATTACTGCAGTATGTATTGGATTAATACCATTATTTACTCGAACAAGTCATCAATGACAATGGCACTAAATGATTCATAAGATTCTGTGTTAACGACTCCACATTTATTGTGCCTTAAGAAGATCGCATCCTTAAATTTGACTTTGGATTTTATGCAGATAAGCCAGGAATTTGTGAAAAATTTTCGCAGTCTTTTATAATCTGACTGCCTTGCGTAAAGGCGGTGTACTTTATACCAACGCGATTACAGTTCTACAGAAACTGGTGATTCTATATTTGACAACTGATACTTTAAATTGAGCTTGTTATAGCATCGGAATAGCTTAGCACTGCCTTTATTTTTTAAGGTACTTATTACCTTTACTTTTTTATACCTTTTAGTTGGAATTAATCTTTCTTTGACAGATTTTTTTTTCTTCGAACTTGTAAAGAGCATAACAATTTCTTATTCTAGGTACCTAGTTATTACCTTGTTCTCTGTTAAGCGCTAAATTGACAATTTAAAATAAAATAAATAGTTGTACACTGCCGTCTTTGTTTCCAAAACATCCAGATTATTTTCTTCTTCTTTTTTTTGTAAGTATTTTGGTTGTTAGGTAGGAAAATGACTTTCGTTCAGTGAAATGTGTTCTTCAGAGAGATTAGTTTGTAGCAACATGGAGTGTCTCCAAAATACATTCGTCTGCAGAATGTCGTGCGGACTCGCTGGCATTGACTTTTGGAGTGAGGGCATAAATAAACATGATTCCACTATCACCATTTTAAACGTATCGAATATAAAACGTATTTATAATACGTCCTATAAACTAACTATTTGTGTATAAATTACAAAAATATCAAGAGTGAACAAAAAACAGTTTGTAAATGTATGGCCTATCTTATCGTTTTATCTTTAGTTCTCATTTACCTCCAACGTTGTTTCATTCACCTAGAAAGCTTCAAAATGAGAGTTAAGACGATGACGACGTGTAGTAAGGATATTATTAAAGTTTCACAAAATCTTCATCAGGACAATACCATACGATTCGTAGAATGAGTCCGGAAATCAGAAAACCTACCTCATCATGTTTTACTAAGTGTTTAATTTTTCATTGTCTCATTCACAATGTAGAGATACTTGATTCACGTTTTTGTTGACAAAATGTTCAATTATTATTTCATTTTAAATAGCGCTGACGACTGTTTATCAAAGGTCTGTGTCTGTAATGTAAAAACAATGTTTCGTTTTTTTATATTTGGCTTCTTAAACAGTTACCTATTTACATTTAGCGTGTTGACACGGACACTTAGATGCTTAGATGGTTTTTTATCAACATTTTTTCTCCTTCCTGCCCTGAACCCTAAGAACAAACACGCGCTGTAATTGGCTGTTATGTCACACTTCGTGCGACTTAGCTTATTTCAACTATTTTAATCGCAGCGCGTTATGTGTCTTGTTTTTTTTATGAATGGGCATTTAGGTGAGCAGAGTGATACTTTGCAATTACTCACATACTTACGTCTCCGTAGTCAATAACTTAGAAGACACTATACCCCTTGGAATGCCAATATTAAATTGAATTTGTGTATAAAACCACCAATAATTCACAAGTCCCAACAATTGCAGGCAATTTCTACGCGGCGGAGATAGTGTCAGCCCTGGAGTACCTTCACGCACGGAGCATCGTGTACCGGGACTTGAAGCCGGAGAACCTGCTGCTGGCGCGCGACGGACACCTCAAGATCACTGACTTCGGCTTCGCGAAGAAACTGACAGACAGAACGTGGACCCTCTGCGGAACACCCGAGTACCTTGCACCCGAGATCATTCAGAGCAAGGGGCATAATAAAGCTGTGGACTGGTGGGCACTAGGTAAGAGGATAAAGTGTACTCCTATTATTTTAAGAGGTTATAGTAAAAAGTCAGCAATATCATCAAAATATTGCTGGATGATTGACATCCAGCAATATTTTGTCGAAAAACTAAATCGGTAAATTAATATTAAACTTGAACACTGAACTCAAACTTATAATGCTAAAATCAAAATATGCTGACTGTGCCAGCATTTTGTGCTTATTTTGATTTTAGTACTCGTTCATAAATTGAATGTTGAGAATATAATACAATTAATAGTAGGCACATACCGTTAAGTTCAGTAACTTGCTCTATATAACTAATAAAAATAAAAATCACTTTCTGTTCGTTATAACCTGCCTTCCTACATTTTTGGTATCTAACCTCAAATTCTGTATTAGAAGGCCATTTTACGAATGTGATACTTTGTTCGGCCGAAATTAACTGTTTGTAATTTAGACATGTTAATTGCTCTAAACAACCATTGTACGGTATTCACTGCAGTTTCTATTGACTTTGGCGTAGTTGAATTCGCTTTGGACAAGAAAACCTAAACAGTATTTTGGACTTTGATTCCTTAAATTTCATTCTGTTGTTGAGGTCTCAGTAGTTAGTTTAGAACTGTGCAGCTTTTGAGGTGGCCTTCTTATTGTATCAGTTTTAGTACCCTTCAAATTAAACGGTTTTCTGTGATAATTGTGTCGAGGTCGTCAGCGCCTGCACCAGGTGACAGCTGCACTTTGCCGCTGTCTGGATCGTGTATTTTTAGTTTACTGTTGCCACAATATTACACTGAGACATTATTGAAACAAATTCCAAGAATAACACAATTAGTGCAGGTAACAAAACACAGGTTGGTTACATAAAGTCAATATTATGAAATTGTCAAGACGATATTCGGGGCTATGATTCATATGGTGATTTGACCTAAAATACTTGTATATGATAATAGGATATCGGGTACGATGTGATGTGTTCACATAACGTTAAAAAAGCAGGAAAACGTAGGTTCATTGTTACTTTGGTCATATTGGCACTGATTTAAATCCTATCCATGGATATATCTACAAATATTGTTTAGCCGCGTCACATTATTGCACAGTGAAATAAAAAAACTGTTGTGGCTGCAACTGTTCTAAAAACTATCAATATGCAAGTGCAGTGACAAAAAGTAATGCACCAAGTTTTTGTTTCGCAGAAATCTTCAATGTCTGTCCAAGTGTTACAGTTGGTTGCGCTATAATCGTATTACTTATTATTGGACATTTCGTACCATTTCAATTACCTATCTAGCGAGCTCGATAGGAAAACTGTCCTTTGTTTACAAAGTATTATGTAATATATTTTTTTTAATGCATGCACACATCAAAATCCTTTTAAACTCTATCCGCAAGGGAAGTTATTGAGCTAAAAATTGTCCCTATATGCGTAATACACTACCCCTACATACATACATACATACACTTCACGCCTGTTTCCCAGAGGGGTAGGCAGAGACTACAGATCTCCATTTGTCACGATCCTGACATACCCCTTTCGCTTCATCTACATTCATACATCTTTTCATACACTACCCCTACTTCATGGCTTATACTCGTAAATGTTAACAAATACAAAAACAATCTACTCATCTGCGTATTCACATGTGATTTATTTTTCTTCCTTACTTTGATTCATCTATGAACTCAAGATAGAATTATTATAGTCTTTATTACACGCAATATACATTGCAAATGTAAAAATGTACAGGGTAACATTATCGCTCAGAGCGATTTATTCGATGCCTTCTTACCTACTTCTTCATTAAGTAAGATAGATAAGTGCTGGACTATATTTCCGCGGTCACAATAAATGAGAAATGGTCGCTGTGATACCTGGATAGGATTCCAGGGTCAACTTAGCTCATATGTTTTAGCCCGCAGGCTGAATTGACCACACACATAATTTTTTCGCGGTTAATTTGACCTGATTATTCATCCGTGAGACTCTGGGCATAGTTAGTTCCTTTCAACTCCTTATGGGATTGCTCAAACGGCGAGCTTTGACCATTGCTTTTTTCCTAGATCAGATCTTATGTTCTTGTGTGGACAAATTTCCTCTTTTCTTGTCGACCACAAAATCAAAACGTTTGTGGTCGACACACGCGCCCAAAAATGTGGCCTTAGTTGACCCTGGAATCCTGGATAGGTATAAAAAATCGTAATACACTCTTAAAAAGCGGCATACAGAGGCAACAAATCCAGAATAGTCAGCCCAGTGGCGTGCACTGGCTTTTACGACAAGGTAGGCAGTAATCCCCAAGGATTGACACCTATGTATAGGTAACTTGTCTTTACGAAATATAGGTACCTACCTATCTACTCAACCACAAAACACAGGACATTCGTTAGCCTCTGTCGTGAGTACAACAAAAAAAGATATAGCAATAACTATATTATTGGGTCGGGTAGCCAAAATACTAAGTAGGCAGTGTCTTTGGCTATATGATGTGCACGCCACTGAGTCACCC
>SJJU01006487.1:0-20361 GCA_012932125.1 Conopomorpha cramerella
TATGTGTATCAATACAACATTGACTAGGTGTACCCCGGCGGTGTTCCCGCAATTAGTCTCTTTCCCGTAGGAATTTCCTATGTGTTAACGCCGCACCAAAAGTTATTAAAATCGCCCCAGGGCGTTTAGACGTGAAGATGTAATAAACTTACACACTCACAAACTTTCGCCTTTATACCTAAAAAAGATATGCACATTTTTAAACAAGGTGTTTTAAAATTGATTTTCTTACCACAAAATCGAATAATATGTAATTCTGGTGCCAGATCCGGAGCCACGCGATCTCTCAGCCGCACGTCACCCCGGCGCGCGGGGAAGTCAAGAGAGCAATAAATAAAATACTCCGCCCCTCACTCTGCAATTTGGGTTCCGCGAGACACGGGGACGGTAGGATGTTGACGTGTATTCTTTCTTTGTTTGTTGTTGAATAGCTCGAGAAAATGATCTACTAAGGTTATAAGAATTTATCATGTGAATGTCATTAGACGAGTAGGTACGTATTTTACTTGTCGCATTAAAAAAAACAAATCTTTAGTTATAATTTATAGATTCTTTATTTCTGTAGTAAGACTGAGAATCGTGGTAAGTGGCCGAAAGTGACAAAGACGTTAATAACTTCACAGGTATTACGGCGCGAAATTAACCAAAGATAAGGATATTCATCTTGCCTTCGTTGTTTGCTTTGATCTTTAAACGTACGAAATTAATTTTAATGTTTTTTTAATAGATAGAGTGAGGATTGTATTTGGTATCAGTGTTGCACTCGTGCGAAGCCGGGATGGACCGCTAGTTTCATCAGTAAAACAATCAAACATTATATTTTTGTAATATTTTATATTTTGTGTATCCTTTCTTTGTGTTAAATAGTTTCATATTTGTACTTGTTTTTTGCTAATTTCATAAAACAATCAAAATATAATTTATTGTTTGTGTGGTAGTTCTGAATATTAAATGTGTTTAGTACTGAAAAAAAAAACAAACAGTCATTGCTATGAAAATCACCGGAGAACGCTGCGGAACCATGTTAATATTTTTTATATTTACGATTTTTTTTTTATATAATACAGTCTCATTCGCAATCTGCATGTTTATGAGCATATTCTATGAACAAGTGGGGATAGGCAGTTTCGCTGCTTAAGGGAGCAATACTCGGAATTGTATGCAAACAAGATGAGATAAATACTAAAATTATGTGCACTTCTGAAATCCCCTTTGTTTCGCCAATGTGTTTTATGACTCCGTTCACTTTGAGGATGTGATATTTTATTTTCTGTGTTTTGTCGCTCTCGGATTTTGTATTACGAAAGTACATATCTGTGTAGGGGCGATAGTGATTTTATGTAATAACTTGGAATTCGCGTAGTGTACTTTCAGTTAGAGGAAATAAGGCTTATAATAAAATTAATATATTGGTACCTACTACTAGCACTGTGAATGATATTTGGGTCTGCAAAATGGATTATTTTATGTACCTACTATTTTTAACCAATTCTATCTATTTAAAGAAACATTTGTTTGAAAACATCCCACCAAAAGGTTACATTACATAAAATGAAGGGAAACGTGAGACGTGGGTGTACGTTTGTAACTTTTTCGCGGAATAATACATTTTGACGAAACTTTGGTGGGGAGATAGACTATACCAGTAATAAATAGTAAAGTAGAATTAGGAAATACTCATAGGCTATTTAATTTAGAAATTATCACGGGAAAATAACGTGGCAAGCCTTTGGCCTATACAATGAAGATTGTGTCCTAAGATTGGCATCTTCATCTACCTATCTAACTTCTGGTTATGTAAAGTGCAGTACACGTCGTGTGCATTATGAACGAATTCCTTGACAACTGTCAGAATGCCGATTTATTCTTTGATGCAACATCTCAGTTAGTAAAAATGTTAAAAATGTATTTTAGTAAGAGTGTTTTTTATACATAAGGATTTTTAAATTTATTTTTTAAGTTTGTTTTGTTTCTTGTAGTGTTATATTTTATTATGTTTTAGTGTATCGAAATAAGTGCGTTTTGGCTCTATGCTGTGAAGCCTTATTGTTTTATTGTATGTCAATAAATAAATAAGATAAAATAAATTACAAACGATACAATATTCATCCTAAGAGACATACGTCTCGGTTTGAAATCCGTATCACGGAAGTACATATGTCCTTCTAAAACTTAAAAACACCAGTGATTTCTCTACGCGATTTACTGGAGCGAACCTGATGGGCCTTAAAATTTCAATTGAAATTTTCGTCAAAGAGACTCCACATTATAGTTGCAATTGGTGCAATCATATCGACAAAGTCAGCAATTTTCAACAAAACCGCCTGCACTAACGAAACGACAGCCAGGTCACACCCAATCATTTTGAATACAGAGATATGCCATATCATTCCATTTTCACGTAAACATTTTAAATGCGTCGTCTTCGGGAAGATGGTTCGCCGGCGCACAAAAGCGCCTCCCCACCCCGCTGAAAGGCCGATGAAGAACGCTAAGACGGTACACAAAGCGGGCCACTAAAACGGGCTGCGATAGCGAAATTAAATTAATCCTGTTGTAAAATTTTCACTTGGCACCTTATCTCGCGTGGTATTGTCATTTTATTGTGCCTACGTAGGGACATCGGGACGGCGGCGGGACCATTAGTGAAAATGTCACAGCCGGAGCATTGTGCTCTCGGGCCGCCAGCAGGACAATGATGTCGCCCGCCCGTGTATACCCCCCATTACCTTTATGCTTTGATACAAATTTCAGCAGTAATGAATGAGGCCGTGACCTATGTTTCTCATCTGCCGGATTTCGGTTTTCCATAACGTTCAACATTCGGGATTTCGGTGATTTTATGTGGCCTCTTAATAACCTGTGGACATTTTGAACGCGTTTACTCGAAAAAAATTCAGATATCTTTCTTTGTTCTTGTATTGAATTCACTGTAATGTATTTTCTGAAACTAAGTACTAAACTTTCGGCGTGCCAGTGACTGCAAACCCGTTCTTTATGGTAAGAGAGATTTGAGTGAGTGACTAATGTTATTTTAAGTGCCTTTATGGAAAACCTCCGGGGAATAAACTATGTAGCACGATATTGTTGTGCATCAACATCTTTTAACTTGCCATTTGTAAAGAAAATGTTGTGATTTTTGTTTACGTACTACTGACACTTGTAGCGAGCAAAATGCTTAGTGCAATTCACGTGTTACTTTTCCAAAGCGGGGTAGACAGAGGCACTTGCTAAGCAAAAAACGTTTTACAAAGCGTATAAGTCCGACGTTAACCTAACCCAATGGGAAAGGTGGCGAACCCATCGCCGTTATACAGTTCACGCACCTTGTTGTATGCGGTCTTCATCACGATGTTGTTTTTCACCGCTCATATTATATTGAATGATTGCTCATATATTCTTATTGAATACCGTACGAAGGCTCTTAAGCTCTGTAGGCTGAGACTTATTGGCACATCAGGTCTCGAACCCGACACCTCCTATTGCAGATCGAAGTGTCTAAACAATAGGACACAGAGGCTCCGAAATTTTATGTACTTTTAAGGTAGGTTCTTCCTCCTACCGCTTCTTTCACGAGTGTCCAGATTTTAAAAGGCAAGTGAGAAATTTCAGTCATGAACCTATGCTGAACATGCCTACCTAGAAGCAGTAAAGATAAAAGGAAAGATATTCTGCCTCTGTGTCAAATCTGCCGTTATTCAGCTCACGCGAGGAGTCGAGTGGCCGACAAAGGGCGGAGGGTATGCATAACGGATTACTCGACACACCTGCCCGACCCTACCTACTTACTATCTACTGCGGTGGGAAAAAAACACATATTCACATACATACCTACGCACTTACCCTCCAGATCTCAGAGAAAACCTTGTATGAATTACTCGTACGTGATTACGTAAAAAGCTTCTGAAGAATACCCAGAATTATGATGCGCTTTCATACAGAAAAATGTAGATACATAAAGTTGGTGAAGTTACGTTGAAATGCAGAGAATAAGCTTCTTTTAATTTAAATATAGTATAATAATTCAAAACATTTCACACAGAATCATTAGACACGTAAATTACTGTACCTGTTAATTGTTATCGGAGACATAGGTACATACATTGTAGGTGGGAATCGAATCCCCAAACTATGCAGATAGTTCAGTTCTCTAGTGCATTCTAGTTATCAAAGGTACCTATGGTCGATCATAATCAATTGTAAAATTACCTTGTTCATAACAATTTCGGTACCTAATAAACTTAATTTAGATATAAAGATACGTGACTCTTTTGTCTGGATAAAGGTTCCATTGTAGTGAGATTGTTTTCCACTTTCGCCACTATTGGCCTGTCATTCACACTACGGCTGCTGGTCAAGATTTGATCTTGCATTTTGTTCTGTACTAGTTTATTTTCTCAAGAAAATAACACAAAAACAAAGAAAGAAATTGAATAAATACCAAGTGAAATTGTCATTCTTGCTTCCCTACTAAAACAATAGGAATGGATGTTCTTAAAACAATGGGGTGGATATTTTTTTTCTGTGTAATGACATATTTTACGGTTGTAAATGCCAGGAGGGAGCGTGATGCAATTAATCAGAAAGTCAATGAGCCATCAATTTTGAATACAGACCCTTCCGCTTACTTCACCACTTACATTTTACGGACAAATCGTTTTGCGGGAGAATACTTAGTCTTATGTTAGTTTCTTTTAGTCACCGTTACATTTTTCTTGTAAATTAGTAAGTGCCAATTTCTGTTAAGAGAGCATTTAACTCTAAAATAATTAATTAGTAAATAGGTAATAATTGATTTAAAAAAAAAGCAGGAAATGCTTCTACACATTCATTATTTGTAGCATATATTACCTTACTGCCCCTTAGTCCACAAGCAGAGTTTACCTTACATAACCTCTGAAATGCAGCTCCGCTCGGAACTTTGCAAAGATTAAACCAAACACGGGTACAAAAAACGTTAAACCAACTTCGGCTTCTCATTATTGCCATCCACGAACTTTGTATTAGTTGGTTCACTGGAAACGTTTTCAAACTCAGTTTTAACGAATGAGCGAGCTAAGCCGTTCGGAATTAGTTTCGAAAGCTAATTAAACACCTATGTCGCGCGGGGATAAATAAAACAGAGAGTCTTGTGCCTCAAATGGCCCGAGGACATCATGTTGGGGTACATAGAACCTTGTGAAAGCTTGCACTTTGCGAAATGAGTCCGCATGCACACAGAAACAGAGTTTGGACGGACGGTAGTTAAAGCTTCGCTTAATATCAGTTGAAAGTGTGTTTCAGTTGTATCCGGATTCAAACATTGAACAAACCAAGGATACGTTTTAGTTATTGGCTATTTCTTCATCTTTATGGTTAAATGGTTGGTCTATGTGGCGGTTTGTTTTATGGTTAAATGCTCGCGACGAACGCTGACAATTTACTGGCTAGGAGTTAATATCGAATTATCGAGACTGGAGAATTTAAGTCTAGTCGATATGGAAGTTCTGATAAGAAACTGTATCGCATAATTTCTGTTGAGGATTTCCACTGTAAGTCAAAGTACAAACGTGACTCATTTTAAGGATTTCCGCTACTTCGGGTGGCAAGTTATATCGTCAGCAGGAGTTTAGAAACCGGGTTACCAGTCTTCGTATGGCTTGAAAACTCGCCGGGGAAACGGCGCTGGTATTAATCACTGCTTCGGCAACTTTTCTAAACATAAACTCTAATCCACTCGTCACGCGGTCAACGATGTAGTTCCGTGTCTACCAAAGCATAATCAAGACTGTATCCATTCCCATAGTTGGAAAGGTGTCCATTAGACGTGATGAGTTGATATAGATAGTGCATGGATGCATCAAAGGACGACTTCACCAGATTACTCTCTGTAGAAGGGCTCAGTGTCCTTGTGGTAAAAACAGGGACCAAGGGTTCAGTCATGGCCAAGTTACTTATCTCGCACCTGGTAAGCAGTTCAGAAAATGTAAACGTTTGTACGAGTTAGGATAGAGCACAGCTGCTCTTTATTCTTTGTTTGCAATTAGTAACGTAGATATCCTGAAGCTTTAGTTGTTATTGACTAGGTAAGACACGTCGCGGATCCAACACGAATATGGTTGACAATTCCCGAGAATGGCTAAAAAATATTTGTATTGAGTCAAGATAATATGCGCTAAAAAAAGGCAAAAGTATTTAGATGCGTACATCATCTGAGAGTCATCCGTGTTAGGCATAATGTGATACCAAAAACAGTAGATAAGGACGGACTGGCTTCTTCTGACCTATAATATGATCAATTAAAAAAATACCATGGCCACTATGTGTCAGGGAAATAATTACTAACCAAACATCGCAATGTTCTACAGAATACCTACTAATTTTATTTAGCAAGAAATTCGGATATCCTTTAGTCGGGAGTATGCAAATTCCGATGTCCCTCTCTCATCATTGTTACGTGCCGTGAAACCCGTTTCACCGGCGAGTTTCATTTTGAATATACATTGCTTTCCTAAGAATAACAATTCACGTACCTCTACCTACCCCATCCAAATGTGCATTTGCTAGGAAATTGTGTTATTTTCATTGCCTTACTAGCTGTTCGGTGCGAATATTTTTACAGGGATATTATTCAATTTTCTGGTCGTAGGTACTTAGTTCTGTTTTTGAGATTGTAAAATGATTGGTAGGTAATTCGTTTGTTGTAGTTAGGTACTAATTCGGTACTAAAAAATAAATAGTACCTATTAATTATGGCAGTCATCACAGTTTTGTCAATTAACTGTAGTTAATATGTTGATCGTTAGACGACGTAATTACCTATAACCTTTTAGCTAAGAAAGAACCAAACCTGCTTGTATTTTTTGTTACACTTACCTACAAAATTGACATGTAGAACAGCTAGAATGAGCAGCCGGGAGAGACCACCGCCGTGCGTCAGCGCACTAGGTGCCATCGTAACCTCAACGCGTCCACGTGAAGTGCTGCCATCTATTGGACTTCTCACAACTGTTTCTTTCGCTTGTAGGATTTCGGCAAAGCATCGTGACCTCGTCCAGTCTCTTTGTTTTGACGATTTTAATCTGTGAAAGACAAGTGTAATTAAAGATTGTATTATTTCTATAGTAGGTCACTCAAAATTTTACTGTTTAGTCTTATATAATTTCAGTTTTCATTTCCTATGCTGGGTGGTGATGGCGAAGGAAGACACACAACCTATGGTCACGTTGCGCCTTAGAGGAGGCCTATTTCCAGCAGTGGGTGTCAGTGGGTTGATATGATGATTTATTAAGGAAACGTGCACTGACATGATATTAAAACTATGTGTCGAAACGTCGGGCAAACAAAGAAGGTAAGCTGAATACTTTTCTTTGGTTAATTTTCGCGCTGTAATATCCGTACAGTACTGTAATTTAAACTTTTAATATGATATGATGATGATAATAGGTATATACTGGGATGTGATTACGCAAGGTTCTACTACTTTATTATACGTGAATATTCTAAAGAATGTAATATCTGTTGCATACTACATAACGTCGAGGGTCCACAGGGTGGTCTGGAAATAAAATGGACCTCTTCGTACATTATTTTCTGTTCCCGGAATGTAAAATATTCACATTTAGTTAAATAGCATCCTGTATAATATTTGCAAACTAGAAATGCGACAAAATGTGTCCAGAGTTTCTGTTCACTCTTCAGGGATTATGTAATTGAGTTTATTTAAATACTATTACTGTACAGTGTACAGCGTTCAACGGTTTAGTCGCGTTAATTATGATTCCGTGGAATTTTAGACACAAAAAGCAAATAACTTAGTATAAAATATAGTAAATTAATGCACTTCACGACATTTAATTCCAAAGCGAAGTGGGCAGAGGCTACATATAAGGTACTCTGCCAATCCTGTCAATGCCCAAACATGATTTTTTTAAACAAATAGTAACTTAATTACTTCTAACTGAAGATCAACTGTCGGATAGTTTGACTTATCATCAGAAGGTTGTGGGTGTTCAAGTCCAGCAAATGTACTGGGAATGTAAAAAACCGTGTCTCGGCAAACGGAGTGTAGGACGCCCTCAGGCAAGGTGGACTGATGATCTACGCAAGACGGCTGGCAGAAGCTGGATGCGAGAAGCCGAAAACAGATCACAGTGGCGTGCAATTGGAGAGACCTTGTGTCCAGCAGTGGACAAGTATGGGCTGATGATGATGAAAAAACTTTTAGAGTTTATTTACATTACACACTTCAATGGTCACACGGTCAATGTAATTGTGATGAAATGTGCCGCATAGTGTGCGAAGCTTATAACGACAGTAGGTCTATTCCTAACCGTTTTGAGTTAAATATGCTTGGTAAACCGTATAATAAGATAAGTAAGTTTGTATATTAATTGCTACACATTTAATTTACTTCTAAATCTACCAATGCAGCAATAAAAAAACAAAACTTTCTTCTTCTATACATATCAAAATGTATTTTTTTTTAATCTCGTTTCTCGTAAAAATATCTTACCCCGATACTTTCTATATGAGTATGTGCGCGTTGGTTCGGGCTAAAAAGGATAAAAAAACGAGCCAGCTCGAAATTCGCAACGTTGGCGGACGTCAAAAGCGAGGCGAGGTGGCATACGGGCAACATGCTCTTACCGATAACAGCAGATGCCACTCGCAAATTATTCTAACGTTCTACAACAGAATCGAGTTGCTGGCCGAATGCCGTCGTGGACAAAGAATATCGACAACATCGCGGGTCTGTGGACAACTCTAGTGGCAGACAGCACAGCGATTTGGGTGCCAAGCATCGTACTCTCTCGCTCTTACAGATGTAAGGTGATAGAGAAAGCGATGCGTCCTCTTACTCATTGCGACGACGGCTGAATTAAATAGCACCAACCTACAGCTATTGTGGAAAAGCTCTGTCGTTTAACGTCAAATAAACATTGGTGAGGGAAATTTTGTTGTCTGTCGAGAACAGTCGGAGTATTTGAATAACAGTGTTTGTTGGTCGTCGTCACCGAGGATTTTAAACAGTGTAAGAGTAAATAATTATAACTCAGATATCAGTTTAATAGATTGCGCTAGGAATTATATCCATTGCTAGTTTCGTTGACGTAGTTAATTTTTTTTTTCAACAATAATTTATATATTTATAAGAAAAAAATATTTCATTAGGTATATTTCGTTGTCTGAACATCACAAGTGCTTTAGCTACTTAACATGGGATGAAGGCAATGTCTGTGTTGTTGTAAAAATATTTATATTTATTTATTTATATGACTAATTGTTCACTAAGTGCAATGCAAATTGTTGATCAAGCAATTTATATATATAAAAGAAAGTCGTGTTAGCCACCACTTATAACATAAGAACGGCTGAACCGATTTGGCTGAAAATGAGTGGGGAGTTAGGGTACATTTTATCCCGATCCTGTGTAACGTGGCGCTGTATAGAGGGTGTTATAGTTTGTATGAAATACTGTATAATAAACTACGCGAATGAAATCGCGGGGCGTCCACTAGTAGTCAATAAAATAAACACCTTAAATATTACAAAAAGGTAACACCTTACTAGCTTTACTCCGAGGTGTTACCCGCAGTTTATCTTGTTAAATTTAGAAATTTTGGTTGGTTGGTTTGGTTGCAAAAGTTGGTTGTCATGTTGTCGAATATCAAAAGAACATCCTTTTGATATAAAATATGTCCAAAATACAATACCGTGAAGTGAAAACCAAATTACAAACTATGGCCAAGTTTGAACTCTGGGAGTCGTATCAACTCAAATTACTGATATAAGTGCTTAGTAAGTGATACAAATTATGTCGGCCCGAGAGGAATGGCGAGATGACCTGAACACAGTCCATAATGTCACGAGTTATCCCAGAAAGATGTATAAAGGAAAAATTGATAAGCTCCTGGGCAAAATGCTTTTGATATGCAGTTTGCATTAAAAAAAGAAAATGCATATTGCCCAGAAAATTTTTCATTAATTCCAGTAATGTACAGCTTACCAAGCCAACACTGGACAACTGAACGGGCTGACCACATGGCCGAGATATCATCTGCTTCGCAATTTGTTTAATTTTCGATTCATGTTTTAAACGCGCGTATCCAACCATCGTAGCTTGCACCGTTTTAACGTGGGAATAACAAACGCGTGCGAGTTTTATTCCTAGAACATGGTTTGGAATGAAGTAACGCAAAACGAGACACAATCCCGCACTCAGCAAGATCTGGTTCCCACACAATATTCACAAATTAATGTACGATTAATCGAAAACATCGTGATGGAGCAGTGGAAACTGCCTCATTTGTAACGTGCCGGTCAAAATAACATTGACTCGCTTTCCATAGATAAGTATTTGGTCCACCCTTACGGTTGTTCTATTTTCTAAGCGACTGTTCACATTTTAACAAGTCTTAGTGTCTATTTTTACGACTTTACATTCCAAAGGGAGACAGACTTGCTATTTAACCCAGCGTGACTTAGGGCCTTACCAATAATGGCGGAATTGCTATTTTGAAGATTCACAAAGCTCAACTTAACTTGTCCGTTGTCAAATACGGAATAACCAGTTCTTGTAGACCTGTAATAACCGTTGTATAAGTGACAACGCGTTTATTGGTAAGGGGGAGAGGGTATAAGGTTCACATCGCCATTGTAAGGTGCACAGACCAGTGGTATGCGGGTTTCATCACGTTGTTGGCCCTCGTCGTCTTTTTTATATTGGTGTTTTAAGTTAGTTTTCTTAAGATGTTCAAACTTAGAGAGCGTAACGTAGCATCCATTGCTTCTAACGAAGAGACTCGTAGTTATAATGGGATTCGAAGTCACAACCTTTCGAACCCGAACTAACATGCGCCACACTATGTCATAATAAAGACAAAAGTTTGTGATTTTGTATGTTTGTTACTTCTTCACGTCTAAACGGCTGGAGCGATTTTAATGAAATTTGGTATGGAGTTAGTAAATATCCTGGATTAACTCATATTAAGCTATAATTTGTGTAGAAATTCCCACGGGAACGAGATAAATAGTGGTTGTCAGTGCCGGGTTACAACTACTACTCGTATATGTGCATTTTAGTATTCGGCCAATAAATTTTCTTTCAGTACGATGAAAATGAACAACGGTAACATAATAAAGGAAATAGAATTGCGAGACGTACGCAGCCTGTATTAATACCTATATATTATTTAAAAGCCTAGATTGGGAAAAACTGTGTAGATCCAACAGTCACACTAATTTAGCAAGGCAACTTCTATGGTAAAATATGCATAGATTTAATGCAATAGGTATGTAGTGCATGCAAGTTAAATTTCATCATCATCATCAGCCCATACGTGTCCACTGCTGGACATAGGCCTCTCTAATTGCACGCCACTGTGATCTGTTTTCGGCTTCTCATCCAGCTTCTGCCAGCCATCTTGCGTACATCAAGTTACTAAAACTTAATTTCAGCGAGTAAACCGTGAAACAATTGGTGGTACAAACATACAGATACAAAAGTACGGCTACACTTTAGGCGTTAAACGACAATTAAATACAATTTACACTTGTCATATTAGTCTACTTAGAACCACTTATTGCTCTTCTAATAATTTGTGGTAAAGCTTTCATCTTTAGCTACGGCTTTCATTATTTAAACAGTAGATACACTTAATAACAAATTTTACTTCATTCATTATTTCACACATTATAAATTCCTAAAGAAGAGAGCTAAAGAGAAGCTTAGTATAGGTAGGCTGTCAGAAAGACGAAACCTTTTTGGGGTGACCCGGGAACTTTTTCAAGTATACAGTTACAATACCAGTAAAATCCCACCCATAGACCTCGTCTTTTCCTGGCAATAGTCGTAGGAAGGCCTGACTAGATATGGAAATTTAGATGTATTCAGGATATGATCTAGCAACAACAGCTGAAGGACTTTCATGTCTCTTTATTATACTAAACGTGGTTGAAGGGTCCTTGTGATGCCAAGGTTTTGTCCATCCACATTTGAGAATTTCGCATTTAAGTGTACGTTTGTATGTCTGTTAATACTGTAGAAAACGCTTAAATCCTGAATATGGCGCATTTATAAAATACTTGATCTGTGCGGCAATTATGGACCGGGGATAATCAGTAGGGCTGCATTCGTTGCTATCCCGATTCCGTTGTGGATTTGTGTAATTACTTTCACACAACGCTTATTTCTAGATTTGTTGGCACTTTGAGGCTTGAATTTTGCGGTGTGACTGAACCATTATATGGTTGCCAATCTATTTCTGTCGATGGACGTCGAAAATACATTTTCGTTTTGCGGGGATACGTATAACCTATGTGATATTTGTGGAGATCCATTTTCGTTTGTGATGGAGATTTCAATTGATAAAAATATACAATAGGTGAACTGTATGCCTGTTACCATACGCCGATTGAAAAGGAGAGTTGAGGGCACAGATTAGCGGATGACTGGTGGTTGTAGTTGAACAACCATCATAATAGGACAGTCTTAGGTTCGATCCAGAACAAACATGTATCAATATATCATTAGGAAACCCGAAATCGTATGTGAATTCTATATCGGCTACTGGTGGCTTTGGGATGACTGCAATTTGTAAAATGTGATAATTTATTACAATGTTTTAGCTATCTCTGTGCCATAATATGCGTAAGTTCTTTAGTATCCTAATTTGAACGTACATTTGATTCGTAAAGCAGACAGAAAATCACTTGTAATAATTTCAAATAGAAAAGAACTGACTTCAAATTGTATAAAATTATAACGTTTGTGGTTTTCTCATTTGATGCCACTGTCGGAAATGAACTAAATATAAATAGGGCCTATTGGGAAGCACCAACTTTTAAACAAAAAAAAAAAGAATCATCCAAATCGGTTCCCCCAGTCAGAAGTTTGAGGTAACAAACATAAAAAGACGGCATCTTTTCATCAATGAAAATCTCCCCCTTTTTTAAAAATATGGCATGTAAACATTTTAAACTGAGTTAGTTTAAAACTACTTATAAGTTTGCTTTTAATTTATTATTGACTGCTACGACACTGACTATACTCATATAATTCCACGGTTAAAGCTCATCGTAGAAATCCACAGAAGCTTTATCACTTTCGGCAGCGCAAAAAAAATAGCAAATTCAGTCCTGTGAAAGCGGCTGACACTTCAGTACCAATACATAATAGTAGGATTAAAATTCCGTCATAAAAGTATTTGGGTTATATATATTTTAAGAAAAGGAATCTTGTGGTAAAGTGAAATATTGTAATTTGTCCTTGTTTTGGAATTAAAATTTCGAAAGTAATTTAATTAATCAAACTTGGAGTATTGCAGCTTACATCTGACTTAAAGCAGTTTAATAATTTTATCCAGTCGACGTCTGACACTGTTCCGTCACCATTCCCACAGTGTTCATTTGGATTTCCCCCTCGTCAACAAAAAAAGGTCACTTCTAAGTTGGCTTTGTGGGCAAATTCTAGAGCTGTTGTGTATATGACATGTAGCTTCCTATGACCCAATTCCTTATCCACTGCGAAAATATCTTATGACGTATATATCGAGCTCGTCTGAGATTCCCAGGTTGTATGTAAAATTCGGGATGACCAATTTCAGTTGACCTGTAATAACTATGCTATACGTGCCACCACGCTTTAATTCATATTAATTTAAAACTTTTTAAATATGCTTATTTAAAAAGTTTAATCAAACTTAAAAAAAAAATATTATTGATATCATTTATTAGCAAGTGCCTCTGCCTACCCCGCTTTGAGATTAAAAGGCGTGAAGTGTATTTATTTTTTTATTAATTTCTCATACATTGGTGCCTATTACGATACAATTTAAGGTCCGGATAGAAAGAAAACAGGTTTTTAAAAAGACCTACTAACACAAAAAACAATAAATTAAAAAAAAAACAACTTTACGCAAATCTTGGCAGACTTGCGGAGCAATAAAAAACCCGGGCGAAAACTAAAGGAACTGAAGCAATTACAGGTAATTATTATCAATCACGGCAGATGGTATCAGGCGTGCTATCGGGAGGGGAGCAGGCCTGGCTAGATTTGTAAGCAAGGGTTAAGCCTGTATCCGATGGCCTGAGTTATTTAGGGACATGGCGATACGGCCTGCAGTAGCGTTGGCCATTACAATGTTAACCTTTTACTAGTTTATTTTAAGTGGTTTTTCGATTACGGCGTGACGGTCTTTGTTTGTTTTTTTTTTCGCAGCCGAATTTATCTAGGTTAGACGATTATCAAGAATATTACCAAAATGTTTAAGGTATTCCAGTGTATAGATACATACGAAGTAATTGACATCCATCGTTTTAGGGATTTGAAAATAAATTTATGTAAATTTAAAAATGAATTGATTTAACCTATGTGACTGGCTTATCCCTATCTTTTATGATTAAAATAATGTTACTATTGAATATGAATCTTTTCAGCTTAAAATTATATTCGAATGTAGCGAGTTCGCTCTACTGCAACTCTGCCGTAACATCGTCTCTATGAATAAGTCTGCCTTCCCCAGCAGTAAGTACACGTGTGTTAGTTTATTATGTGTTACACAGTGTTAAATACGAACAGGAAGCGTTTAATTCACAATGTATTGCTTTGACACAATATGAAGGATGATTGGGTATATCAGTGGACGAACAGGCGAGGTGTGGATTCATGCTTCAATATATGTACATTTAAATCTCAATAAAAATCTCTTACAAAATGTAACGTAACCAATCATACGACAGGTTTAAAAGTTTCAATTAAAAAATAACACTATATCCCTTAGATAAAACATTCACACAAATTACAATAAGTATTACATTTGTCACGCTCCGCGAATAAACCGCTTCCGGAGACTTATAAAAAAACTAAACGGTACTTCGTTTCGATTTATTACAATATACACACCCACAGCACTTTAGGGTTAAATACTAGTTCTTCCCTCGCAAACTAGCTGATTTATTGCTAGAAAACGCCTCGCTGGTGGAGCTGCGTTCCTGACTTGTGATAGGCCTTGTGTCTGCGAGAGTATGCTCTGAGTGTGGTTAGGGGTGTCTTAGTACCGTTTTAAAAAGAAAAAGAACGGTATGCACAAAGCTACCTCTATTATACATAGGTCACGCCTGTTTTTCAGGTGGAGTAGATAGATAGGCTACGAGTAGATCGCTTTTCATATTAAAAATATTATAAACACGAAAGTTTGGATGGATTTTTAGATGTTTGTTATCCTTTCACACAAAAACTACTGAACAGATATCAATATAAGTTTACAATAATATGGCCTATATATCGGAATATGTAAAATTAAAACCAAATTTCCCACGGGAACGGTAAAAAAATCGTTATGTATAATCCTGACATCCTTTTCGCCTCCGTCGGTTTTGACTCTTCATACCAGAACCAGCATTTTTCAAGAGCAGACCAGATACATCTTTTCTTTTAGGAACTCTATCCTATAAAAATGGCTCATTTCGGCTCAATGCACTTGCATAACATTTCTTTAGTTTTACTTTTATATCTACATTCGCTTATATCAAAATGCCGCAGCATGCCGTATTTAATTTAATCTGCTCTATTGTTATTCATCATCAGCCCATATTTGTCCACCGCTGGACATAGGCCTAGCCAATTACACGCCACTGTGATCTGTTTTCGGCTTCTCGCTTCCAGATTCTGCTAGCCATCTTGCGTAGATCATCAGTCCACCTTGCCTGAGGGCGTCCTACTCTCCTATTGTTATTAGCAGGTGAAAATATGCTAGTATAATGTGCTAATAGGCTGTACTGTGCTCTATCAATACATGTGCCTGTGCCTCAGTCCCTGGGAGACTATGAGGAAAGACTAGGAGGAAACTATGAGGAACCAACTAGCTCGATGTAAAACCACGGCATAAGCCACTGCGTTGATTCCCACCGAGTACCTACCTACCACGATTTCTTAGTACCCAGCAAGCAGTTACCATCTGACAGGGATCTAATTTTCCCACGATCCTGGAATAACACTTTCGGGTTCGGTGTGATGGTGTAAATTTAATGGCATCACCCATCAGTAGTGTATTTTCTCGGCTAGATAAAGCTGAAGTTTTTCGTGTAGTGTAATTTTGAAGTGAAACTTCGTTATCGGCGTTGGAAAAAGATTTACCGTCACATTTTTTCAGTTACGCGCCATCTTTTTTTAAATTTAAGATATTTAAGGTTAACCTCAGTTTCTGATTGTAACTATCGGTCTATGTATAAAAGTTAAAGTGAAATAATTGTATTATTTGTATTCATGTCTATGATTGTGTGTATTTTACATTGTGGAATGCAAATAAATAATTTGAATTTGATAATAAAATCCTTTTGTTTAAACTTTATCTAATTTAACTTTATTTAACCAATTTCTGGAAAGTTGCACGTAGATCATTTTGCGAAAAATAAGGCCATAAAGAAGTTTCACTTCTTACGTGTGTACACTAGTACACGCACACATTTTTTTTATTACGGTATACCATCATCCTACTTTCCTAGAGTTACGATTATATGCAACGGAATAAACGAAGAATGGCCAAATTAAAAAACGTAATGATTAATTTCCTCTACGAATGTTATTAACACTTTCTCGGTTATCCGATAAGATACCATACAAGTTTTATTGTTATTGCATCTACAGGCATTCAAACGAGGTCACATAGTTTAAGTTCTCTGTACCAACGGGCCAAGTCTGCTATGACTGTAAGCTTAGTCGAAGAGTTAACGCGAGGTTTACTCTCAATGGGACTGAGAGTTAAAAGAGTAGTGCAGTTTTTTTATAACAAAATCAAATTACAGTAGCAAAACTATTAAAAGCCAAAGAAAAATGTCATTGAAACACACTCTCGACCTGTCGGCACCTCTCTACGAGGGAGACTTATCTTTTACCTGTCAAACAAAGAATTTATAGAATACACATATATAGAATACAGAATTTATAAATCACTAAAACAAAAACTATGCTAAAGAAACGAAGGGTTGCTCGACATACTGTCTACTTTTGACATTTATAGACAACTGAAACTGACAAAAAATTAAAAATGACATATGAGTGAGAAAAACAAAACTCTCAGCTGTATCTACGACCGTGTGCTAAACGTACTGCTATTTGTTACTTTATTTCAGTAGCTGTGCCTCGCGGATCATCATGCTTAATCCGTGTGCAAACCTAAAAAATGTTTTTTGGTAGGTTTTTCCATAGACACAGTTCATAACTCAAAAAATCTTTAAAAATTACTCACATGCTCTAGGTTCTAAAAAGGCAGATTGTAGAATTTACTCACGTAGTAGTAATTATATTTCAAATGTCCACCCCACTAAGAATTACGGATTAGCCGGCGTGAGTTTACGCACAAACAGAGTGTGATATGTGTAATAGTCTTAGAAACGTTGTTGCTCTGGTCAATAATGAACAACTCTTACTATGACGACAATGTCGGGAGAGTTCTGAATGGTTCATTCGTCCCTGACTCATCAACGTCAACGCCCCAAACCTTTGACCCTAGAAATTTTAAATGTTACACAGGTGTTATTTTTATAAGGTATACGTGAGATAAGTATTTTGAAAGAAGAATCATTTACCTGTATAACAGATATTTGTCTGTAACATAGTAACATTTTAGCATCTAAGTCATTTGTCTGATGAAAATGCAAGTTTTTTCATGATGAACCTACATATCAAATTTTGTAATCTTTCACATATGAGTAGGATAAAATGGATATCCGACGTCAAAGATAGTAACTAAAGTATCTAAAAGCCTTTTTATGTTCAAGCTTCCACAAAGATTTTCATTTTAAAACATGTAATACTTACGTAGACGTTGTTACCTACACTACTATTAGTACATGAGCAGTGTGATGGAATCGAAGCGGGGAACTCTAGAACACAAGTCATAATATTTAGCCTTAGCCAAGACAAGAACAAACTCTACTCATCCTCATTATTTCTTCAATCCCGTAAGTCAGAGTCACAAACAGATAGGAGAGAGAGACAGACAAAACGAGCTAAAATGAACAAAAAAAGCATACGCGAGTATCCATTAGTCCAAAATTATTATGGAGACTTATGAATCAACTTTTTTAAGTTTCGTTTTTGATGCTTCAATGATAACTACTAAAAGATATGAATAAAGTTAGGGCAGTTAAAACCTTAGAAGAATTTCCACATATTTTAAACAAAATGCACGTTTACATCCTTACCTTACATAACCTCTCTATTCACTGTGTTTCTTAAAAATATTAACTACGATTACACAATTCAATAATATTTTTAAAAATGTGTGTAAGACACACACACATTTTTATATTGTAATATTATAATTAAATTATTTTTTTAATAAACAAGTTGGATATTATCTTGTAACATAATGCCAAATTAACACTTAAGTACTGACAGAAGACTTAAGTGCGGCCAATCGTGTTCAATTTGACGTCGTAAATTTGAGGTTGTCATGTCACGAAAATCTTTGTACCTATACGTACATATTATAATTGAATAATGTCAGTTCTTCGTTAGTTCGTAACAATGATGTCTGTCTATTAGTTAGAACTCCAGGTGTGATTCACCGGCTGATTTTAATGAATGAGAATCGGAGCGATTCAATTCGATTCATAAAAAATTAAAGAGTGTCGAGAGCGAGCTATTTGTGTTTACTCAATCTGATGTCCAGTTAAAACAATTTCGGTCGTGGGATTTCGCGGGTCCGTATCGATTTATAAATTGATACGGTATAGAAACGGTCCGATTCCTGTAACTGTCGAAACGACAACGGTTGTTCTCGTAATCGTTATGGAAAAATTCAATGATTGACGCGTTACCATGAATTACTCTACATACGTTCTATAGGTACTAGAGGTCAATACGATTACGACTGGATCGGATCTGTTTCATAATGAGTGAGTGAAAATTGTTTAACAAAACCTAGATAACAGCGTGTACGACGATGGACAATTTTAACGTAGGTACTTAGTTGCATCTCTTTAGTTTCCCACATTTTTTGACACATCGTTGTGTGTAGTACACAGTGTAGTGTATCACGTGACCCGTAACCTTTGTCGGATCATCTAGTATTATTATCATTCTAGCTAACCGGGTAAAGGTTCTTCTATCTTTATTAACATAACACAAATGAAAAAATAACACGATATATAAAGAAAAATCGCGATGATAATACTATGTAGAAGACAAGAGAAGTAGGTACAAAGTTTCTTTTCAAATTAACTCAAAAAGGAGGAAGATTTCAATTTCCATGTAGGTGTTTGTTTCTTTTTTGTTAATAACTTAATTAGTGATTGCGTGTAGTATAAAAGGAAACGACGGCAGAATAGCATCTCACATAAATATTGGGAATTTAATCATAACATATCCTTAAAATAATATAGCATAAGCTATATTTATCGCCTAGTTTGTTTATTCATTTTTATTTATTGATTAATTTGAAATGTTTTTTGTTGTTGTTTATTGTGTGTTTTTTTCTATTAATGTAATTTGTTCTTTTTCCGTCTGTGTGTTTAGTAATGAAAAGTTTCAAACTATGTTTCTGTTATTTTGTTGTTTATTTGGGACTGTTAGTTTATAAGTAGTAGTATAAGATGTTGTGAATAGTCTTTCATAATTTAGAAATATATTTTGCATTATTTAGAACTTTATTTGCATACTTTTGTTTCGCGTAGGTAATCTACGGATTTGTTTTGCACTACTTTTCAAAATTTTCCATAAGGTATTAACATCTCCCTGTAAATGCTGTTTTTTATACAGAGTCAGTAGCACTGTATGTTTCGTATAGTAAAAGATAGATCGCTTATTTATTATATCTTACTAATATTATAAATGGTAAAGTGAGTTTGTTTGTTTTTTTTTGCTTTCACGCCGTAACTACTGAACCGATTGCTTTGAATTTTGCAGACGTATAGTTAGAAGTCCGGTTTAAATAATAGGGTGCTTTTTATCCCGGAAAAAATAATATTCCCGAGGGAAAACAAAAATATCCTTTATACCACAACATACACGAAGTCCACGCGGGCGAAGCCGTGGGCGGAAAGCTAATATTGAATAACTGAAGGAATCGCCCCAGAAGGACATACATACATTCACCAGATTGGTCAGGCGGAAGGTGGCGTGAAAAGTACTCGAAACCGGAGGTCATGTATGCCATTGACCGAAAATAACACTACATATTCCTAATTAAAACTTTCTTCCTATCACTTACAGACATTAAAAAAAATGTATCCTCCGTTTTAATATTTTTATTACTAAGGAGGTTTAAATTAAACTTTTATGCCATAGTTGACCGAAATAACACTTGGTGAACCGTGAGCCTTTGCTTTGCTGAGTATTTTTTTTGACAGAAATAATTTGTAAGAGCTCTCTCATTA
>SJJU01006489.1:0-14197 GCA_012932125.1 Conopomorpha cramerella
TAACCCCGCCGCTGTCCCCGTTAACGGTGGGGTATCCATAACGGATTTCCCCACGATAAAAAAAAGGTAGTCTGTAGTACATACAATACCATTTTTAAATTACTTGTCAAATTAGAAGCAAACGTGCTCCGTTTTTAGACTATACCACAGTTATACAAGGTGAGCATTTAAAAAAATAAGTAAAGACGAAACCAAAACTGAAGGTTCTATCAGAAGAACGCAGAAATAATTCCAACAAAAAGTGGCTGGTCCCCTATTAGAATTCAAACATTCTGCTGACGATGTGAATTTCATAAAAATAAAAATTATCGTGTTCAGTAATAGGGTTTATACAAAACGCAACTGCAATGGTATAGTAATTAGTAACTATTTTCCTATGAAACGAAACACATTTCACATCGTCGGAACTGACTAAGAAGGTATGTTTCGAAACATGGATTTCCAGGACACAGAGTACCTATATATTTATTCATTTCATCACAAAATGAAACCGTCTGCACTGAATGTAGACGTGAAATGTGACGACAACTGTGAGATGTGAGCGTGGGTATTTCCAAGTATGGAAATAATCTCAAACCCCGTACTATGAGGTCTTGGAGTATTATTGTTTACGCTGTGTGACAGTGACAGTGTTATACCACTCATCTAGCGCTATCCCTGTCACACAGCGAGAACAATATTACTATAAGACCTAATAGTATGGGGCCAGTACTCTTAGCATGCACGTGTAGATTTGTCTCGAAGCGCTATCTCTTTCTATTGCCCGTAAACATTCAATAGTTCATGTCACTAATATGCTGACTACACCGAATTCTAAAAACATTGTAACCGTAGACTACTAAACTAATGGACATAACGGCCTTAAAGCTAGCAGCAGTTAAAAACAAGGTAAACTGTAGGTATACTTTGTTGGTTTATAAAATAACTAGATACCTAATGAACAAGTGTGCTCCATCGTAAACCAAATCGCTGCTTAACATCAGGCAGGATGGTGGTCAAATGAAATGAAAATTAAAGTAGTTAACAACCATGTTTTTTGTACTCCTGTCCTCTGGTAACTTACTAAGTGAGATACACCTAAGTAAGCATAAAATTTTTTAAAAAACTAATACTAAGAAATACCTTAGAAACGTGGCCTTACACCGTAAATACGGATATTTTTCTAGTCTCTAGGGGTGATTTCCATTCCAGTTTGTTATTCTTTTTCATTCTTTAGGAAAAGTGGAAGAGAAAAACTTATTCTGAAGAACAATTTACCGGCTCTAGCGAGTGTATTTCTGCTCTGCCATGCGCAATGCAAAGATATGGCGCTTGTGTATGCTAAGCGTATAGAATAATAAAATTATTTCAGCAGACGTATTTGATTCTTTTTATGGAAACATTTGAGATAAGTATAGGTGGATTGGTAAATAGATTTTCTGACAGTATGTGAAGGGCTAGGTAATTAGATGCTGTTCTGGAGGGACATGAACATATTAGAGGCTAGTGATATATTCAAATAAGCGTGTCACAAATACTATGTATTATTAAGCGTCGACTTCTCTCGAAACGCCATCTCTTTCAATTACCCTTATCAGAGTAGATACAATGTCGTTGGAGAAAAAACAAGCCAATCTCCTGATTTGTCCGGCGAGGAAGAAATGAGACGCGTGCTACTCACAGTAAGCGAGATAATTTTTCTAGTTGGCTCGAGCGACTATGATATGTGCAACAGAAAGAAATGGCGCTTCAAGACATGCTTGCATGCTAAGCGTACTGTGAATGCGGTAGTATCCAAAAGCATTGGAAAGAAAGAAGAAGAGTTTATTTTCACTGCACATGGTAAAAAAGACATATATAAATAAAAAAAAATAATGGGGATTTTTTAAACTCCAAAAATGTCTTATCTAAATGTCGCTAATAGGTGTCAAGGTGACTTCAGTCAGTTACAGTTTAGTATATTTTTCATGAATTGAGTAAGTTATTAAAACTTCAGATACTTTCATAACATGAAACAATAAAAAAAGTTGTTTTCACCTTCAATACTGACTGCTTAAAGTTAGTCATTTTGCTGACATTTATCCCCCTAATAGAATAAGCGCCATCTGTTATAGATAAAAGAAAGAGGGGCCCCTGATAATTCCCCATTGCGGCGATGAAATCATTACAGACGTAATTAGTGATAGTACTAGGTGTATAAATAATATGTTATGTTATTGAAATATCTATTGTTACCTATTATTTAAAACTAGCTTTCCGCCCGCGGCTTCGCGGACTTAACTTCGCGGGTATATTGCGGTATAAAAATATTTTTGTTTTCCCTATTATTTAAAACGGACTTCTAACTATACGTCTGCAAAAAACTAAACTCTACTAAACTGTACATCAAAATTACTAACTTGCACACCTAATTGCCATTCTGATGATAACTTTGGCTTTTTAGGTGTGCAAGTTTGTAATTTTAGGTGTGCAAGTTAGTAATGTTGATGTACAGTTTATTATTTTCCTATATAAATACTGGATACATTAAACTCATTGTTTCAGGTATATCAACACTATCAGCAACGTCGAGTCAAGCCAGCTACCCTCCGATGGCGCCGGTGGAAGAGCAAGAGGGTTTGAACAGTGATAACAAAGACTACATGGGCTACGAATCAGATCCTAACGGAGCCTATTCGTATCCTCAGGACGTCAACTCCCTTTACGCCAACATGGGCGATAATGAGAATGATATTGGTAACGTTGATTTGTCAAGGTGAGTACTCCATATTATTCAGTATTCATTACTGTATACTAGTGGACTCGACAGACGTTGTCCTGTCTTAAGTATTAATATGGTGGCCTGTGCCCAGCAGTGGATGTCATTTTTTTCTTTCATAAGAACCTTCTGCTGTCATTAACAAGCACAACAAAGAAAGAAGTAGCGAAATCGGTTCACCCGTTCCGGAGTTATGGAATGACAACGAAAAGTGGCTTTGTTTTTTATACAATAGATGATGGTAAACTTTGATGTTACAATATTTGTAGAACAACCATGATGCCCTAAGGGCATTGCAAAGTAAAGTAAATATTAACTTAGCTTAAGTAATTATAGTAGTTATAGAATAATTTAAACATAAACAAATTCACAACAATAAAAAAAATGTACATTTTAATATACTGCGTGTAACAAGACCCCGAGCAATGGTCTTAGAAACGTTGTTGGGCTCGTTAATATGAACAACTTTTATTATGGCGACAATGCGGGGAATTTTTTTTTCAATCGCCATACAAAATGTCATTTCTCAGGGCAAAAAATATTATTTAGTATCCTATGTCCTTTAACAGGTTCTAAACTATCTGTGTACCATTTTATTTCATTTAAATTGGTTAAGTAGTTTAGTTCAGTAATTTAATTTAGACAGACATACTTACTTTCGCATTTAAAATCTTAGTAGTAGTAGGGGATAGTGTAGCCCAACGTTGAATGAGTTCTTAAATCGCGGAGCTCATTCGATGCAGACAAATAAACAAATCTCCCCTCTAAAATAATATATTTATAATAATAAAATAATAATGCACTTCACGCCTTTTAATCCCAAAGCTGGGTAGGCAGAGGCACTTGCTAAAGCAAGTACCCACGGTTCACCAAACCTATTTAACCCAACGTGACAGAGGGTGAGCCCATCGCCGTTATAGGGTTCACACACCTTGTGGTGTGCGGGTTTCATCACGATGTTGAGGACAGCATCGTTCGTACGGTGGGAGTAAGGATCACCGTACGAGCGTTGCGTTGCGTACATAGGCCCTGAAAAAGAGTCCCATTGGAACACGTCCAGTAGTCGGACAAGAACCCGCGACCACCCAATTACAAGTCGAGTATCCGAACTACTGGACCACCGACGCTATTCTTATAATATTCTAACCCTTTGCACCCGAACTGAAACAATCGTGAGAGTTGATTTCAATTGAATTTGAACCTTATTGTGTGTTTATGGTGTTCTATCATCAACTAGATACAACACAACTATTTTTTTTAATTTGTTCTACATTTTTGCTTTAGCCAATAGATTATTATTTAGTAGATGGAACATGTACATATTTTGGGAAGGTGTTGTCAAGTTCCAAGGGTTCTATTCAAAATAGAGGGTATGATTCGGATTTAACATAAGGTCAATTATATTCATTCTAACAATATTCAGATAGGTTGGAAAGGGCTAATATAATTATAGTATAGACGTACGCACGAACGTGTACCAAATTAATAAAATGTCCTATGAATTTTAAGATGTACTTTGAAATGGGCACGCGTCTTTCTTTTTGTATCTTTGATTTATAAGATGAAAGAAATATATCTATCTTGTGATTGAATTGAGTTTCTTTGAGCACGTCACGAAAATAGGTAAGACGAAAACAGCTGACATCAAATTAATCAATACTAGCTTTACCGTACGGTGTTGCTCACTTTTATATATTTATTTAAACACTAATGCACAAAAAAGTACACATGGCGGACTGAATGCTAAAGCATTTTCTACCAGTCAACCACCAGTAATGGGAAAGACCGATTGGTGTGCCAGGATACAATAAAAAAAACAAAAACAAAATAGAAATTAAAACACGACAATTTTTATTCCCGTACCCATGGGAATATCGGGGTGAAATGTACCCATTATCACCC
Organism: Conopomorpha cramerella; assembly: GCA_012932125.1. Lineage (NCBI taxonomy): Eukaryota > Metazoa > Arthropoda > Insecta > Lepidoptera > Gracillariidae > Conopomorpha > Conopomorpha cramerella. The sequence continues at coordinate 4,640 of SJJU01006489.1, forward strand.
GGGGATAGTGTACCTTCCCAACGGTAAAGGACATTTTTAAAATCGGTCCAGTAGTTTGGGGGCCTATTTGATTCAAACAAACAAACAAATCTTTTCTCTTTATAGTATGATTAGTGATGATTATGATATGACAGTAGACGCCCCGCGACTTCAGCCGTGTTCTATGTAGTTTTTTATGTATAAAGTTTCAGAAACTTATTCGTATTCAATTACGTTCCTGGCTAGTATATTATCCGTTTATGCCAAGATAACCATTTTTTTCCATATTTATGTTTTTAATTAGGTATATCTGCGTTAATTTAATACTAAAAACAACCTTGAGCTTACCTTTGTTTTTACTCGACGTTTTGACACGTGAATGTCTGTTTTTTTTTGTTATTGAAAAAGTCAAGTATTCAACTTTTTTTTTTTTTGCTTTTTCAGATATGGTCCCGGAGGTCAAAAAGTGACGTATCTACCCACCAAGACTGGCTACTACAAGAACCAAATGCAATCGGCTTCCAGTAGCAACTATAAGGTTATATTTTTAATTTATATACTTAAATGCGAAAAGCCAAAAACAACACAAGTCACTGTGGCGCGCAACGGGGAATTTTCTATGACGTTTTTTTTGACAGATTTTGACAGGGAGACCGAAACACTCGAATTTACTCTGGCGAATGAAATCGCGGGGAATCCACTAGTTTTTTTTATCACTTTGAACAAGCGTTTGACCACCATCCTGCCTGATGTTAAGCAGCGACGTGGTCTATGATGTAGCGCACTTGTTCAGTAAACTACCTATATGCTTATTAGAGACTTTCGAATACTTATTTCGAGTTCATATACAGAAATTGACGACAAAGTTCAAGTTGCTGTTAGGGCCTCGGTCACCTCTCGGTTACCGGGACAAAGGTCGTGGGTTCGAGACCCGACCCCTACTTGATGCTTTAACGATGAGTTGATGTGCGCCTACCTCGCTTTAAAAAAAAGCGTGAAGTGTGTTGATTTTGTTTTGAAGGCATTTCGTTGTGTGCTTCTGAGTGTTTTATAGAGCTACTAGTATTTGCTCCGTAAAATCATTCGCGTAGTTTCTGATATCCATAACTAGCAAACATTGTTTTGCCAATATACATTTATTAACAATATATTAACACCTTTACCAATAAACGCATTGTCACTTATACAACGGTTATTACAGGTCTACTTGAACTGGTTATTCCGTATTTGACATACAACTGACAAGTTAAGTTGAGCTTTGTGTATCTTGGAAATAGCAAATCCGCCATTATTAGTAAAGCCCTAACAGTTTAAACCGGGTGTTACGCCGCGAAATTAACCAACGACAAGCATTCAGCTTACCTTCATTATTTACCCGACGTTTCGACACAGTTACATGTGTCGTAGTCGCGAGCTGAGCTGAATGATTATCTTTGGTCAATTTCGCGCCGTAACACCCGGTTTAAACTATTAATATAATGTCAGTGCGCGCTTCTTTAAAAAATGATTTATTAACAGTGTTTATGTGTTGATATATGCATGTTTTTATATGTCATCTGAAATCAATCTATATATTAAAGAAAACCACATCAAAATACGCTGTGTAGTTTTGAAGATCTAAGCATACGTAGGGACAGACAGCGGGAAGCGACTTTGTCTTACTATGCATTGCCATTACCTTCTGCATTTTTATTATTAGTAAATATTGAGGTACCTACGTACGCAAAAGATTAATGACAGAAAGTTAACAATACATTAACTTCACTTTAGAATCTTTATACTATCTTTGAACCAACATTTTTCAAAGTTTGTTATTTCCGAATTATGTGCCAAGAATAAAGAGCGCTATTAAAATTGATTTAAGGTTGAGTTTTAAACAAAGTTTTCCTGCCCTCGTAAGATCTAAGATAACATCGGTTACTGTTTATGCTCATTTATTTTCCTGAAAAATTAATCTAAGTTAGGCCTTATCTTATAAAATTACTGGCCTAATAGCACCATTGAATTTTCTCTTAAAATATTTTTTCGTCATCTTTTCTTAAGACTTTAATCTTTAATCTTCTATAAAGAATGAAGTTACTCAATGGGGATATAGAGGGAGATAAGAAAATATCATATATAGCCAAAGGTTTCTACACGTCCCATAAAGTGACTTTTGTCACGGTAAACGGAAACGAAAAATAATATTGATAAAATATACATTCCTGATGTGCATGATGATTAACATGAAATCCCATGTTAAGTATCTAAAACACTTGTGTTTTGGACTTCAATGGTATGGTGTAGGATGGTGGTCAAACGCTTGTTCATATGATTAAAAAAAAAAAAAAAATTAAACGAAATATACTTACATATTTTTTTTTCTTTTAAATACAAACACGTTGACTACTGCACCAACGAGCCCGTCAGCAACTGCAATAGGAACAATTTTATTTTAGAACTTTGACAATGCGAGATACAGAGATCGCGATTCCGAGAAAAGTTGACCTTCACTTAAGATTCTGATGCTGAACTAAAAATAAAAAAAAATTACCAAAAGCTAAATGAGTGATTACATTTTTATTCTTCTTCCAGGTCTTCCAGAAGATTCCGGCGTCGTCGATGATTCTAAGCAATTACGACCCATTCTATTCACCGCTCCTCTCCAGATTGGATGGAATATTTGCAAGACTTGGTAAGTTAATATTAACAACGTTACAATAATGGTTCAGGCGGAAGAAGATGACGGATCGAAGTCGACACAAGGTGGCGTGAAAAGTGCTGGAAACTGAAGAGGATCCTGCGTAAAAGACATCTAAATAACGATGTACTGAAATGGGTATGTCAAGTTAGATCTGTAGTTCCTAACTTCCCCTCTGGCAGACAGCAGTGGAGTGAGGTGTGAGTAAATTCTGTACAGGGTGGAAAAAAATATCTACCTTAAACGGAACTACCTTAAATTCTTTAGTTAGCTCATTTTACTGAAATGAGGCAATACTTTATTATTTAAAAGAAACAAAACTGTATGAAAAGATTTGATCGAATCAATATAACTTAAAGAAAAAAGGAACCGACTTCAACCAGTAACATTTTAAATATATGTGGTTTTCTCATGGATGCCATTGTCGGAAAAATAAATGCACGTGGGCACTTACAACCCCGTACATATGGTCTTTCGAGCCGGATAATTAGTACGCTTTTGTTAAAAGTCGGTATAACATTAAGCAACTTGTTGCTTACTTAAACACCACACTTGCTTACCGTTGATAAGTTTTTGGAACATCATTTTGAAGCGTCAATTAAGTGTGTGGCTGTGGATAATCCAACCAGCTTTCCCATCACTGTGACTTCTATTATAACGGTTGGTACCCAAAAAAGACTTAACATTGTCAATGATTATGGCAGTTATTATTCAGTTTACTTTGCGGAGATGATGACAAAAACGCAAAATTTGATTAGACATGTCATTGTAAATTGACAATAGGGAAGGACACTAATGTCGATGATATCATTTGAGCCAAAATATTACTATTGATTAATCAATTATCACACGTTTGACATTTGACAGACTGCTTCGCTTTTATTTAGGTACTAGCTGCTCCGGCAAACATTGTTTCGCCAATATACATTATTTTCGCAGCGCACGCAACGGAAGCCCTCAAGGATGAATAATTTTCCCCGTTTTCTTCACATTGTGCATGATTTCTTCGATCCTAATAGTTGCAGCGTGATATTATATACCCTAAAGCCTTTCTCGATAAATGGTCTATTCAACGCAAAAATATTTTTTTAAATCGAACCAGTACTTCCGCGCGTTCAAACAAACAAACTCGCGCCATATGCATTCAGCATAGCGTTTTCTACAAAAGCTCAATCTGAAAGCTTTGAAGCAGATGCCAGCTTTGATTTTACTTCCGGGAAACGTTTCAAGAGGGATGTGTAACTTGTATCCTTTCTGAATTCGACTAATGATACTGGGAATACTAATATTAGAAAATTGAATTAGAAGCTCAGGAAATCGCAGTTTCTCCAACATTCTTCCATACCAGAAATTGGAGGGCGGTACTGTCGCAGTGCGGGTTATAGGAACAAATAGTAAATTGGTTTGTAAGTTGAGTAAATCGATTGGATGTAATTTTAAATATATTTTTTGGTAACAAAATCCCGCTCCCGCTTCCCGCTGTCTCTCTCTATGAATGATTCGATATTTAATCCTCAAATATCTATGGTATCAATTATGAAAACAAACAAAAAAAACAAATTTTGGACTGTATCAATCAGTCAGTAATTATTTTTGGCGGTTGATGAATCCATAGACTAAGTTAGAAAACAAACATTTTAACAAAAATAATACTTAATCTACACTAAAAGAAGCACGTCATTGTAGTTTTATTTTTAAATGTAGAACGGTAAATCAGGTCTTTAATGGTTTAAAATACGCAACAGATTTTGATGCAGATTTTGTTTGTTTCCTCATCGCCATCCCTATAGCGGCGTGGTGTCCATGAGGAATTCCCCCCTCATCATAAAAAAAAGTCTCTCTTCTCACGGTTTTGTTTGTTTCCTCATCGCCATCCCTATAGCGGCGTGGTGTCCATGAGGAATACGCTCCTCATCATCAAAAAAAGTCTTTCATATCACGGTTTCGTTTGCTTCCTTATCGCCATCCCTATAGCGGCGTGGTGTCCATGAGGAATTCCCCTCTCATCATAAAAAAAGTCTTTCATATCCACCACTGTCAATTTTACATTTGAAATGTACAGTGAGCAATATGGTGTGTATTCATTCATTCTTCTCCACCCTCACTGAGAGAAACAGGCGTGACGTACCTACCTAAGTAATGCATGGACTTGGAAAAGTGATGAAACGCTGCCACCGGCACCTTAAATGTAAATTCACTTAGATCAAGTCGCCTCTCTACGAACGTCGGTATACTACGGTGACTATGATTTCGGTGTTTCACATAGGAAAAAGTGGTTCTATTGTACGTCTCACATCTATGTAAAGTATTGTCTATATAGCCATAACATAATGTAAATTATTGAAAAACATATCATATTTTTAAACGTCGCAAATAGCTAAATTTTATAATTGACCAAGGAATTCTTACAGAGACGGAAAAACCTGCAGATAATCCCGTGGGACAGTACAAATTACAAATCTTATTAACATTGAAACGAATTTATACTTATACTAAATTAGGTAGGTATACACTTTACTTAAAAAAACAAACCATAAACCAAAGTCATCTCTTTTACCGTGCAAAAATTAAATATTGAAATTAAATATTCTTGGTAAATTTTACACACGGTCACCTGACCCCAAACTAGGATACACTATACGATGAGTGCCAGAGACTGATATACTTACATAAATAAACACAATAAATGCCTTAGCTCATCACTACAGCATCATGTCCGTGGCGGGAATCGAACCCGCGACCATCATCCTATAGACACATGCCTTGACCACTAGTCCATGTCAAAGTAAGACTAAACCGTGGAATTTTCTCACAAAATTCAAAACGAATGGTCGCCATATGCACGGGACACCCTATTTCCATATCATTTTACTGCAAACACTTGGAGTGGAATGCATCACTTGTATATAGAGACATAGTACCGATTTCGTGTACCTACGTTCATAGCATTCTTTATTTAAAGGGAATTTATTTTTATGTAGACATTTACATACTGTGTTAAGATGTAGGAGAACCTGCATACTAAAAGGTATTTAGACCCTATATCACCAAGTAGTGTACGTCCCGCGATTTCATTCGCGTCGTTCAGTAGTACCTGTATCCCAAATTTCATGTAAGTTACACTTGAATTTCTGGAATTCCTTTCTAAGTGCACCCCTACGGTACCTAAGCTATGTCCGTTCCAAATTTCAAGTGCCTGAGTTTAGCCGTTTGGGCTATGAATAAAACACCCAGACCCAATTAGAAAGTACTTAGAAGCTTATCACCTAAGTACCTTCACTTAGGTGATAAGCTTTTTACTTAATTATATTTCACTGTCTGAATTCCATACCACAAGTGATTTATGATGAGCTACTTAATATGGGATGAAGGCAATGTACAATATTTATTTATTTATACAAAAAGCAATCACACAAGCTTTAGCAAGTGCCTCTGCCTACCCCTCTTTGGGATTAAAGGCGTGAAGTGTATTTATTTTATTATTTTTTAAAAAGCAATCACCTCGTCAATTTTTACAGGGAGGCGGATTTTTGACATTGTCACTTCCTGAAAGAAGCGCATATGGGCTATAGAACTTTAGGCTTTGACTCATACTGAAATTGTCATCAGAATCATCTCATACATACACTTCACGCCTGTCTCCCAGAGGGGTAGGCAGAGAATACAGATCTCCATTTGTCACGGTCCTGAACATACCCCTATTCGGCTTCATCTACATTCATACATCTTTTCATACATGAGCTTCGGTTTCGAGTACTTTTCACGCCACCTTCGGCCAGGACATCACCAATCTGGTCTGTATATGTCTTCTGGGGCGACCTCTACTCACCCGGCCCATTACATCACCCATATAAATATCTTTCGTCAATCGACTTTCATCCATTCTCTCTATATGTCCAACAACATCTCCTATAATAATCAACATCTCATACATACATTCAAATATCACGAAAAGTTCCCCTTCCGGGGTCGATTGAACCCGAAATTAGTATGGCATAAGCTTAAAGGTGTTATTGAAGTGACGCTCGAAGCTTCAAACAGATTTCCCCATTGGGAGGAACTAAACCGATTAATTAGATTGTTCCCTTTAGATTTCCACATGTACGCGATTCCCTATCTTACAGCGAGCGCAAACTATCCAAATCAAACATTTGTATAAGTAATCTGATATTCGGCACGCTGCGCTAGGGTGGAAATTGCCTGCTTATTTTGAAATGGAAATGTAACACAACAAGCTGAGTAAATGAGCTGATATGTTGAATGACGGCGGAATGGCGGAGTGAGTGGGTGCTGAAAATACACACATCAAAAGTGTCTAGGGATCAAGAACATTTTTAGCTCTGAAAAAAAATCAAATCTAGTCTTCTGAATTGGTCTCCTGCCTGTATCAATGACTTATGACCACATTTTGAATAAATTATGAATGGATTCAGTTTTTGTAAAATATATTCTTGATTGCAATCTTCTAAAATGTACTTGATCCCTAGACACTTTGATGTGTGTATTAGGGGCTATATCCTTTTTATATTATATTTTTTATATTACTAATGAATTACTTATAACCCTTGATTTCGACTTTTTTATACAAAAAGCAATAGCTAATCGAGTTTATACGGGTAGACATTATTTTTAACACATTGAACAATCGCTTGACCACCATCCTGCCTGATGTTAAGCAGCGATTTAGTCTACGATGGAGCACACTTGTTCATTTTTCTTTGTACTGACACTTTTTTTTAAACCCAAGACCAAGATCAAGGACCGCCCGAACCCCGTTGCTATGGGGACGGCGAGGAGATAGTAGCAGACTTCTAAAACCGGATGGCCTTCAGCTATTGCTAGTGGATCCCGGGCACCAAGAGGACATTCTTCGGGCCTCACGACCCTGTTTGCTGTATGGTCTACAGAAACAGTAGACCCTTTTAATTCAGCTTAAAATGGCATTTCCAAGTCACCTAGCAGGTGGAACAAAGTTGTAAATTTAGATCTGCCATGACAATTGTTAAAATGTATTTCCTAAACAAAAGCCTTCCCGAAACTTTTTAACAAATGGCTTCTTTAGTTGAAAATCAACAGATTTTTCACTTCCTAAGACTTTCCGACATAAAAATGTCACCGAAAGTCGCTAACGACTTACTAATTTGGACTATAAATCTTAACGCCATATTGTTTGGAGTCAGAACTTATTTTTGCTTTTCACACAGACAGAGATATTTATTATTCCGGCATTCACCCACAGGGAGACCAATTCTCCTATAGATATTGTGCTCGTTAAATTAATGTAGTAAAAACGCTGTGGGTTTCTTATCTTTCTGGTTTATTGGGTCCTTGGTCCTCGCTCGTAGCACAGCAGATTTCGTTGATCGCAAGTGATTACCAAAAGTCGAGCAACATTACCACTAGCTGCACTGAGGTGCATGATAAGGCTTCGCTTCTCAAAGACAAAGATCTTTAGAGTGCTATTTATTACATATTATACTAGTAGCATAACACAAAGCTTGATGAAAATCGCATCTATTTAAAAAAAATAATGGTTATTGGAAAAATAATGTTTGAAATATACCGAAACGGCGATGAGCCCATCGTGTCACGTTGGGTTAAATACGCTTGGTGAACCGTGCGGGCATAAGCTTAGCAAGTGCCTCTGTTTATCCCGCTTTGGGATTGAAAGGCGTGAAGTGTATATACCGCAAAAGTAGGTAGTAACAATTACGCTTTCATCATCATCGTACAGCCTATATTCTATCACTTCTGAATATAGGTTCCTTCAAATGCATGCCAATGTGATTTATTTTAGACTTTTTGCATCCAGCTTCCGTTAGAAATATTTCGCAAATAATTAGTCCAACTTCCCTGAGGATGTGTTACACTCCGTTTGTCGAGGCTCCTATGACGCGTGAAAAGCCTGTTACTCCAACGGTCGTCGTGTCAGACAAGTGATTCTGAAATCTAGGGTATTGAAAACAGAAAACCATGAAAAAAAAAACATTTGGCGGTCAAAATTTAATATCTTGTTTATAGTCTTAAATGAAACAACACTTTGTACCAACGATACCAGAACAATGGAATTAAAATATACAAGAAAACTTGGTCGTAATATTAAATCACATACAATAGCAGACTATGCCAGCAGATTTTCAATAGACAAAGAAAGCTTGAAAGAACAGATAACGCTGACCTACAAATCTTGGAAAAGCACAATAAGAGATCAGATCATATTTGGAACTGTTAATTAAACATTCTTTCGTCTAGTGATAATATTACTGGCCAGTATCCAAGATTTAGTTTGCAAAAAAGTTTCATAATCCTAACTTTTATTATAATGATTGAAGACTAGTAGATGTTCCGTGATTTTATCTGCATATTTTGACATCTTTAGTTATATCGCTTATGAACCCCTTATCTCATCTCTCATCATCATCATTAGCGTATATTCTTTCAGTGCCGGTTTGCGAAAGATGGCTGGCGGAAGTTGGATGCGACAAGCCATAAACAAGTTACAACGGCGTGCAATTGGAGAGGCCTAGGGATCCCTGATTTGTTTTAAATATATAGGTCATGTTATCTGTGGATTATGTAGCGTAATAGTATTTTGCAATTTTAGTTTATATGTTCTGGTTTCTATTATTAGAACAACTTGCATATTATTCACTTGTTTACAAATTCACTATTAAATTTTTTTTTTTAAAAATACACTTCACGCCTTCAATCCCAAAGCGGGGTAGACAGAGGCAGTTGCTAAAGCAAGTACCCACGGTTCACCAAGCGTATTTAACCCAACGTGATAGGGGGTGAGCCCATCGCCGTTATAGGGTTCACACACCTTGTGTGCGGGTTTCATCACGATGTTGTCGTTCACCGTACGAGCGTTGCGTTGCGTACATAGGCTCTGAAAAAGA
>SJJU01006495.1:0-26714 GCA_012932125.1 Conopomorpha cramerella
CTATTTTTCTCCTTATTGGAAAGATAGAATCAGAACGCCGTGTGGTGACGGCGAATAGAATACATGTGTCACCCCAGCCCAACTTTTCCCGTCATGGGGGTAAGAGACGACTGAGGGAGCTCTCCAGAGGACGGGCAGCAGCGCTCTCTGTGAGTTAACACGTTACTGCCGGTGTGTCATCGAACACTACACGCGTTGCGTCACGGGTGCGGTGAAAAATGGCAACTTTCTCTTTCTGGTGCGGGAGTAATTTCTAAAGGGACGGGGTCCGTGTGACTAGACCATAAGATTTTTGTCTTTATGTCTACAGTAAAATAAAACAAGATTTACAGTAAAATTAAGTGTGGGAATATTTAGCACTCACACGCCAGGTGAAAAAAAATCGCTTCACTTTGCGAGCGTGGGGTCCCTTTCCCATCCGCACACGCATGTGAGCGTGGCCTCCGCCCCTTTGCACTTATTGATGACTGTGACATTTGACTATCTAATTAGTGCTGGGATGCGCTTACGCCAAAATGTTTCGTGGTGGTAGTAAAAGGTGTAGGAAAATGTTAGATTTATCAAACCAAAGTGAAAGGAAAGCCAGACCCCGATGTGAATGTGCCAAAATATCGTCGTTGTGTTCCAGAAGTGCACTATGAGAAATAAGGGTGTATTACCTCCAGATAAAAAAACATTTAGATCATAGATCATAATCTGGTGCGTTGAGAGTTGATTTTGAATGTATAATGTCTGTAATTGGTGATTGTACCTACCTAATTTGATCGTATCAAATAAATAAAACAATTCAAATGTCATCGATAGATTTATTTCCCATCACTAGTCGTCTACAAAGAGTACCCTAGATGCAGTGCGGTGTGAGGTTTTTAAATCCCACATTGTTTTTTAATTTTTCCTCGGTTTTCTTTTGTCGTAGATCGGGGCGAGCCTAAATTTAGTCAAAGTCGCTGTTATGGAATCGAAAGAAAGTAGTTTTATCTTTCTACGATTGTTATTCAGGTTGTTATTGCTATTTTAGATTGGCAAGTCGAAGTGAGGTCTAAAGACCCAAAACGCATTAGAATACGAACGCTGTGTGGGATTCATAGATGTCATAACGCACTATGGGAAAATCCATGAAATTCAGTCCCGCAGTGAACGTGTCAAACGCAACAACACCACTGCGATCGCCAACCCGCCTGCCAAGCGTAGCGATTACTGGCATTTCATTCACCCCAAATGACAGATCTCATTGGGGGAGGCCCTCGTCCAGCAGTGAACGTTATGTGGCTGATGATGAGAATCAGAACAAAATATAGTGCAGCACATTGTACAGTATGTATGTACATACCTAAGTTTGGTCGTGACGAACGTCATATCACGAGGACACTATGTAAACGTTGAACGTACAATATTTACTATGCCATGACGCTGCGATTATTGTATTGTTATTCTCACCTACTATGTATCTTTAGATCGATGGTGAATACTAAATATTAACACCCTTAGACGCACTAGACGAGCCCGTTGGTGTAGTCAACATGTCTGCCTCTGTTGCGAAGAGTCGATTCCCACCGCTGCTGGCAGGTACTTAGGTGAGCTTTTAAGTATGTTAAATACATGCAAAGAAAAAAAAATGTAAATAAATACACACATCAAAAGTGTCTAGGGATCATGAACATTTTTAGCTCTAAAAAAAATTATTAAAATTATATACAGTGTATTTATTTATTTATTATTATCTTCTGGATAGGTCTCCTACCTAATTCCCCATGCCTGTATCAATGACTTATCACCACATTATGAATAAATTATGAATGAATTCAGTTTTTGTGGAATATATTCTTGATTGCAATCTTCTAAAATGTACAACTTTGGATGTGTGTATACCTCGTTGTCTGAATCCCATAACACAAGTGTTTTCGCTACTTAACATGGAATGAAGTCAATGTGTGTGTTGTTGTAAAATATTAAAGAGGAATGATTATTGAGGAATGTTTATTTAGACATAATATGTATGTACAACTAGCGGCCCGCCCCGGGTTCGCACGAGTGCAATGCTGATACATAGTCTTTCTTTACGCCTGTATTATACATATAAAACTTCCACTGGAATCATTATATTTCTATCTATTAAAGGAAACCACATCAAAATGCGTTGCTTAGTTTTAAATATGTAATGATACATATGGATAGACAAGCGGGAGGTGACTTTTGTTTATATTATGTAGTGATACATGCATATAAGCAGATATACACTGTTAATAATGTGCAAAATAATGGAAAAACAACGTTTACCGGGTCAACTAGGTATTTATAAATAGGTGAATGGGTTCAATTTGGGTTTCGACAGAACAGAATGAGTAACGCTGTGTGTCGAAACCTTTTCCCTTCCGTGGGACCTCGAGTCACGTAAACCACCCATATCGAATTGCTCCCTACTATTGTTATATTATCTGGGCCTGCTTGCGAAATTCAGCTAGTGCAATGGGGATACACGCTAGTGAGATTAAGGGCAGTTTTAGTAATCATTATCAGCCCATACTTGTACACTGCTGTACATAGGCCTCTATTGCACGCCACTGTGATCTGTTTTCGGCTCCTCGCATCCAGCTTCTGCCAGCCATCTTGCGTATATCATCAGTCCACCTTGCCTGAGGGCGTCCTACACTCCGTTTGATCGCGGTCTCTACGGTTTTAGTAAATATGTTTTTCAAATATTCTCGAAGCCCGAGAAAGTCCCTCAGCCTAGGATACCAAACCATTTTCTCCAAGTAACCCTATATGAGAAACGTAAATATAAATGTATGTCTTCATTCGTAATAATCATCAACAGTCTCATAACGTCCACTGCTGGACGAGGACCTCCTCCAATGGTTTACATAATTTGTGGGGAAATGCCAATAATCGCCACGCTTGGCAGGCGGGTTGACGATCGCAGTGGTGTTGTGGTTTATCTCACAGAGAGCGCTGCTGCCCGTCCTCTGGAGGGTAGATGTCGGGTCTAATCGAAACAAATGGTTGATGAAAAAAGTTTTTTCATCTCTGTACAAAGTCTGGTTTTGAGAAGGATGTCACTCTTTTTCCTTGGTCGCCTCTTACGACCTCCACGACGACGAGAATAGGTGGGTTCGGGTGGTGACACAATATGTATTCTATTCACCGTAACCACACGGCTTTATTTCACGGTTATCTTCATTCAAACTTAAAGATTGCCATCAATGAAGTATTTAAGATTCGTATGAAGAGGTAAATTTTATTTTTCGCTTTAGACAAAAAAGTTCCTTGAAGAAAGTTGTTTGATTGTCTTTTTTTCTACAAAAGCAGCACTTAACTTACCTTTTCCAACAAAAACGTACCATTACGTTATTTGGGCAATAAACAAGCCCAACAAAGTTTAGTAACAAATTACCAGTTTCGTCTAAAATCCGTACGCAACCGGATTAGCGGGGCAACGTGCATTCGTTTTGCGAAAACAATCGAACCGCACCTTACGAAACTAAACAATTAGACATAATACCGAGCTGTCGAGTACCAAGCGGGTTCCGCAACTTCATAATTATTGTATTAATGCAAGGAATTGTACATTAAGTACGTATAAATATTGTGTTTCGCCAAATAATTTGTATACATAACCATAAGATTAAATCTAGTCAGGGTTAAATACAACAAACACATTTAAACTTTTTTTTTCTCACAACAGCATAAAGACGACCTAAATATTACTCGGAATGCAAAGGCATCTATTGTTCAGCGAAATTTCGTTATAAAACGTCCTTTCTGTACTTTGTCCTTAAACTAGCTGTTCTTGCAATTAGCAGATTGTTCCACGTCTAAGCTTCAATTGTCAGGCTAATTAGAATAATTTCGCCTAACAGTCTAAGGGTTTAAATCAATCACTTTCTTTGCAATGACCTTGGACGAAGCACTTACTCAATACTCGTAACATGCCTACGGTTCACCAAGCGTATTTAACGCAACGTGACAGGGGGTGAACCCATCGCCTCTACTCATATCTCAGATATCGTATACCTTCTGGAATAAGTTTCTATATATGTGACGTTATCAAACAACATCTTCCACAATGGAATATTCTTCAACATACATTTCATAATTCCAATTGACACCACTTAGGGGCACAACAATAAATCCTTCGTCATATTGCACTCGTGCTCGAGCATACTTGAACCTTGCATGCGCACGCGCACGTTGCTGATCACGCATCGCTGCAACGGTTGAATGATCATTGGCACAGGCTTCCATTTTAGTCCCTGATGACTGGAGATTTCCTAATAATTACATACCTAAGATTGTAGACAATGCAGACACTCTGAAATATGAACATATTATCACAACTAATAAAAGCAAAAAACAAATTGAAGCTGAATGCGAAAAGCCAGAAACAAATTGCAGTGTCGTGCAATTGAAGAGGCCTATTTCCAGCAGTGGATGAATAAAGGCTGACGATGATGAGGAAAAGCAATAAGGGTTATGCAGAGGCTATACTTATATATACGTCGATACAATAATACGGTTGGTGTGCGTATTTTACTCAACGCAATCAAAATAATTGATAGAATGGAATATTTTTCCGATAGAGGTTAAATACACACGATTAATAAAGACAAGTTCACGTGTCGCATTGTTGTCGTTAACTTGTAGTGATTCCAACATTGTCGCGTACAGGGGTCAGTGAAGATGATCAAGCACTTTGTGGGATTCCTTTTTTTCTGTTGCGCTAAGAAGAAAAAAACACTACGCAGTTTTGTTTTGATAGTCAAGCGTTTTATTTTTTTTAATACTGAACAAGCGTTTGACCACCACTCTGACTGATGTTAAGCAGAGACGATAAATTCCAATGACCTATGTCAATGGCCACATCTCAGGGCGGTGGGAGCATCTCCCGTTATATTTTCGTTCACCTTTAAGAATGTTTCAGAGTAACAGAACACTTTAGAAAAGCATTCGAACCCAGAAAATTGCATTTCCATTGTAAGTCGAGTCCTCTTACTTCCCATTACTTTTTAATTACAATTTTGTCTTTGTACAGGCACTTAAAAAAAAACTAAATAACTAAAACATTTCAGGAAGCTATTAGCAAGGATTCTAATTTTAGTAAAGGAAGTGACATCATTCGTTAAGCTTCACTGCTTTCTGCTGGATATGATTCCAATGCACGTATTAAAACTAAAAGGACTAGTTTTTTTTATCTGTAGGACATCCTGAAAGGAAGCAGGAAATAATATAATGAAATAACAGATACAAGTATATTTCAACGGAGAAGAAAAACAAAATCACGTTCGTTTTGTCATTGACATTGGATGTAACGTGGGCAGTTAGAGCAAGGTCGCGCGAAAACTGGCGACCAAATGTTACCGATAGTCGTAGAGCTATATATATTTTTTTTGCTATCGATATAAAAAACCAAATCATAACAATAAAAACTTTTATGTTCTCCCACATGGTATACATGAAGCTACAATTGGCTGCATTAAAATGTTTTCATCAAAATCATCTCAATTTGTTACACCTAATTTAGATACATCACGAAGATATGAATAGATGAGTCTGTTGTATTAAACAATGCGTGTTTTTCAATCAATACACTATTTAAAATTAAGAGAATAAAGCGTTATTTTCAAAATACCACACATCCAGCTACGTCGCATAACACAATAGATAAAAATAGAAAGTACACCTTGGCATTAGACGTTTCGTACACAAACTGAAAAATATATTTCAGATCGTTTTTCGCTGAGGTCACTGGCATTTGCTAACGACTGCCGCACTTCATTATTATGGTCTCTAGAGACTTGAAAAATAAAAGCTAGTGGAATAGGAAGTTTCTAACCCACACCTTGTAAATGACGTGTATCGCGAAGAAAATTATTCACCGCTGTGACAGTAGTCATTTGGAAATGTTTCAAGTCCCGAACATCTGTAAACGGTAACACACCACGCTGTTCGAAGTGTTGATAACGCGTGAAAAGCAAATAATTTGTATGGGATCTTTTGGAGCGTAAGTAGCAAATATTTTTGAGTTGTTAATTTAGGATGCCTACGAAAGTGCGAGGAATTGAATTCTGCTCACAAAAACTTGAGATTGCAACTCGTGATGTCTGTATGAGTTCAATAAAGTCTGATACTTCGGTGAAATTTTATGATTACCTACTGGTACCAAATTAACTGAGATATCTAACACTAGTATCCTTGTTATCTCTGTCTGTCTGGAGAATCGCCGAACAAAATATTATTTACAATCAAGGGCAGACGGTCGTTTCATATTATCTTTAATGTCAAGTGGTAATTAGCAAAGCCGGACGACTCTACCTGCGTGCGTTAGCTTCGTTATAAATACGTAAGTAATCTTTAGCGTCTGAACATGAAAAACAACCTTGGACGCAAACGCCCTCACATAATTCGCTGGACGATTACTCGGAACAATCGAATTTTTATCTCGTTTCTTGTTATATCTTTCGTATGTTACTGAGATAAAGATTTTCATCCTATCTACTAACATTACTAATTCCTTAAGGGGTATGTCTGTTTATCTAGACCCTTATGTAAACACAGCGAACATGTCCAAGGGATATTCTCATGTCATCATCATCATTAGCCCATACTTGTCCACTGCTGGACATAGGCCTCTCCGATTGCACGCCACTGTGATCTGTTTTCGGCTTCTCGCATCCAACTTCTGCCAGCCATCTTGAGCATATCATCAGTCCACCTTTCTCATCTATATATATAAAAGGAGAAGCTGACTGACTGACATCAACGTGCAGCTCAAACGTCTAATAATAGTTCTAAATTAAACGATTTTAAACGAAACGATCTACGTTTTGTACATATTTAGGGATATTATGAAATATCCCTAAACATAAAGCGTTATGTTATCACTTCTACGCACATATATACTTCTATGATTACTACACTGAGAGGCCTTTTTTCGTTCTAAAAGTTCGTAAGTCTTTCCTCGGGAAAGCTACGGGTAAACATGTTTTTTTTTATTGTTAAACACGTAATTGAATTGGAAACCGGCGACCGCCACGCCTGCGACACGGAAGTGGAATCGTCGACCGCAAAATTATATGAAAATGTTAATTGCAAAGACTGCAAAACTCGCAGTTAATTTAGTAACGAAATAATTAACAAAACTATTAAACCTCCTGTTTGTTTATTTTAAAGAACATTTCAAGCTATGAAGGGAACGAATTAGGCTCATCCTGGAGTTAAACAGTACCTAAATCAGATCCATTCACCATTATGCACCTAATTATGACGCATGGAAACAACAACTTCAGTCATATGGCATTACTAGAGCACTATTAATCTGGAATAACCACTATGCGGGCTACGACTCATACAACCTTGTTTTGATGTGAAGATACGTACTTACATAAAAACAGTGCAGAACAATAGGCCTTAAATTAACGTTAGCCCTGAATAGAACAAATTGTATGTTTTATTTTCCTTGCTTGTTGGAAACTCGGCCGTTATTAAAGTACTCGATATATTTTTTTTTGCAAAATGTCATAGGTAGGTTAAAAGTCTAGACATTCTGAAATCAGTATGATAAGAACTATCAAGATGTCTTAAAAAAAGAGAGATGATGTTTGAAATGTTGCTTTAATCTCAAGGATATAAATTACTAAACACTTTGGTGGAGACGGTGTCGAGGGACGAAACGTGTCCGAAAGGGTTATGAATTAGAACGACCGCAAATTCCAGACAACAAAAACATATTACCTGCCCCCTTGGAAAGGACTCCAAGAAAGACATGACAATACATATCAGGAACTGCGATTGGTTGAAACAAGCCAAGTCACACGATGTGTGACATAGCAGCCAATCACAGCGCGTATTTGCTCCATGTCGTGTCTTTCTTGACGCCCTTGCTAGGGCTGCTGATACTAAATATCTCTACGAAATCTAAATATATATTATTCATCATCAACCACATAACGTCTACTGTTGGATGAGGGCCTCCCCCAATGATTTACATGATAATATGGGGGGAAATGCCAATAATCGCCACAATAATTCACAGAGAGCGCTGCTGTCCGTCCTCTGGAGAGTTCCCTCGTTCGCCTCTTACGACCCCCACGATGGGAAAAGACTGGGTTAGCTACAAAAATGTATTCTATTCGCCGTCACCTGTATATTTTTGTAGTATTGCCATAATATTCTTACTATAGATAAGTCAAATAATATCTCTACATACATCTTATAGACAAAACAATATCGTGTTAGTTAAACCAAGGAGAAATTCGTACAGAGCGAAAATGTTCAATGAAACACCTCCAAATTAAGACAAACAGCACCTGACCCATTGAATATGAGAGTCAATTGGTCCAAAAAACATCTACGAGGTAACGATCGAGCACACTCTGACGACAATTCAAATAAAATGACGTTAGTACGAGTTTTTTCAATATGTTCTATTACCATCGTGACTAACAATATATTGTTGAATAAATATCATTGGAAAACAATAAAATTAAGCTACTTAACTTTTGTGGTATCGTGATTCTTTTCAAACACAATGAACAAGCGTTTGACTACCATCCTGTCTGATGTTAAGCAGCGATGTGGTCTACGATGGAGCACACTTGTTCATTAGGTCCTATTTTTGGTATTTACCCGCGACTTGAAGACCTTCGGACTGTACTGCGCAGGCAGGGAACACAGACTCCGGCAAGTCATTCCACATCCTGGCGGTTCGCACTATGAAAGTAGACGGAAACAGTTTGGTTCGCGCAAATGGTAACCTGGTTGGATGACGTTTTGCCGTTCTCCTGGTTGAATGAATTTTATTTTATTTGTTTGGACATGATAATATACTGGTATGGTTTTGTGTGAAGGATGAATGAACACGAGGAAGTTACGAAAGTATACAAAGGGCAAATACTTTTGTGATGTAATTATTTGAATAAAATGGAAGAATTATTAGAACATTTTGACACAAGTATTAGGAGAATGTTGGTAAAGAGGGGCCTGTGCACGAATACCAGTAATTTCTGAAGAATTACCGGTATTTTTATTGATGTTACGACAATTAATTTTACTTCAATGATGTGCATAACAATTTCCTGAACCTATTAATTTAAATTTGAACATTTGAATATCAGTAAAAGTAAAAAATAAAGGCCAGCTCGAGCTTATTTTTGACTAGCTGATCCAGCAAACGTTGTTTTGCCAATATACATTATTAAAAGTGCTTCTTTGCTAATAATACCTTCCTCAAGATTCACTCTATTAAAGAAAAACCTATAGAAATACGTTGCGTAGTTTTAAAGATAAACGCATACATAGGGACATACAGCGGGAGGTCACTTTGTTTTTAACTGACTTTAAAGAAAGGAGGAGGTTTTCAATTTATCGGATATATTTTTTATAGTACGTATTGATGTGTTATGTTTTCACAATTAAGTAACAATGTAACATATACAGAGTGTAAAAGGACCCCGAACAATGGGCTTAGAAACGTTGTTAGTCCTTTGCACCCGAACTGAAACAATCGTGAGAGCTGATTTCAATTGAATTTGAACCTTATTGTGTGTTTATGGTGTTCTATCATCAACTAGATACAACACAACATTTTCTTTTTTAATTTGTTGTTCATTTTTACTTTACCCAATAGATTATTTAGTAGATGGAACATGTATAATGTATATATATTTTGGGAAGGTGTTGTCAAGTTCCAAGGGTTCTATTCAAAATAGAGGGTATGATTCGGATTTAACATAAGGTCAATTATTTTCATTCTAACCATATTCAGATAGGTTGGAAAGGGTTAGTACAACTACCGGGGTCCTTTTACACGCAGTATTACGCAAATTTAACCACCTTTGAATTGAGTTGATTAATTGCATGTTAGAAGAATTAATATCATAACACTTTTAACTCAATTAATATAATATTTGAATGTTTAATGATTTAATATGTTATGATTGTATAGTACCTATTGTGTTTTTTAAAAAGTATTTGTTAAATGTTGTTATTACTGTATTTGTTAAATGTTGTTATTACTAAAACTGTTTGGATGCTCAAGATGCCTATTTTGCGAGAATAAATGTATTTTCTTTCTTTCTGTTTCATTTTGCATGCTTGAGAAGGGCAAAAATACGGAATGGACACTTAAGCATTTAACATCTTTTGCCACTTTGTAATTTACCTGTATTTTATGCAAATAAATAAATGAAATGAAAACAACCTAAGTAACGAACCACTAAAGCTTCGAGGTCGAAAAGAAACGTACTGTCCTTTCAAAACATTTAAACAACTTCCTACTTTCACAAGACAATGTGTGATATGTTATGTGAGTAATTAACTACTTTCTATTTTCATACCACTTTTGAATATTTTGAACGCGAACTTAATATTCGGCGCCAGTAATAAACAACCATAGACATTACTTGTATTGAGGAGTTTTCTAAAAAAAGTCAATCTGTCAAGTGTACCTACTTGAGAACGAAAGGGATGCAACTACTTTATCGTTCGTCTTCGCACTCACTCTTTCGTTATTTTTTTTTTAAGAAAACTTCCATATTAACAGCATTTCTGAGACGCAAATTTTAATAGTCCGAATATTTTAAAAATCTCAAACAAAAACTGTTTTTATTACAGTTGAAAATGCATTTCGTGCATTTTATGTATTGTGAGAAAGTAGCCTATGTCCTTTTTCAGGCTCTAAAGTATCTGTAATACCAAATTTCATATATCGGCTCAAAAGTTTTGGCGTGAAAACGAGTCAGACAGACAGACAGTTATAATCGCATTTATACATACATACATACAATTCACGCCTGTCTCCCAGAGGGGTAGGCAGAGACTACAGATCTCCATTTGTCACGGTCCTGACATACCCCTTTCTCTTCATCTACATTCATCGCATTTATAATATTAGTATAGATGAAACAAGTATAACTAAGAAGACAATGGTTAAAAAGGTTAAGACCGAGGAATGAACTCTTTATTTTCCAGTAGCCTTATAAAGAGGTATTATGTACCGGCTGTGAATATGGTAAGCCATACCTAGAACAGATAATGGTATCTGGGTCGTGCACGTCCCATAGCATAATTCCCAGCTGTCGAGTATAAGGAAATCAGTCTGAACTACGTATACCTTACTCCTTCTAACAAAGAAAGTTCATACAATTTTGATGACATCGACGGGTCTATGACATACAATAAAAATACAGTTAAAAGCAAACCTAACAAGACTAGGTACATACTTATTGCATTTAACTGTTGTATGTTTGAAAACAATGCATTTGCATTCTCTGCGAAATTCTGTATGTAGGTAAAGCACCTACCTACATACACATAACATCAAGAAGTATGTGTGTGTAGGAATGTACGTGGATGCACGAATGGGTATGCAGTGAATGCTGCCATAGATGTTACTTGGGAAAGGGAATATTATGGTAGATAAAGTAGGATATAAATACCTTGTTAACTTCACCTTTTTTTATCGTCCTTTATGGATACCCCACCGCTAACGGGGACAGCGGCGGGGTTTTTAGGGACTCGCACCCACTAATACCCCACGGTGACCGCTCCCGCGTTATTGCCGGGGCCCTCGGAACAGCCTGAGCCACTACGTCCAAGGGTGGCCCTTGTTAACTTCACCTGTATTATTTTTAACACCGCAACGTGATGGAAATTAGTTTATTATTGTTCTATGCGGGTGATTATATATTAAAATGATTTACAGGAATCAATACATAGGGGTAGTATAATTACCTAGTAAAATGTAGTAAGTACAGTAGGTCAAAAACACTTCCTGTGTAACTAACATCATTGAGGTAAAGCTTTCGTAATGTGACAAGGAAAAAATGAACCTTCTTGTTGCAATTATGTAAGATTACAACCTCAAGGTGGTAAACCATTTTCTTGGTCAACTACGGTCTGATCAAATGAATTACGGTTTTCGAAACACGAATGCATGAGTAAATAGTTGTTTAAATTTGAATTTAAGATCAAAGTGGCCAGTACAACAAAACGCCAATTTCGTATGTAAGGACCTAATACTACACACATCAAAAGTGTCTAGGGATCAAGAACATTTTTTGCTCTAAAAAAACTCATTTATTTAAATCTAATCTTCTGGATTGGTCTCCTACCTAATTCCCCATGCCTGTATATCAATGACTTATCACCACATTTGAATAAATTATGAATGAATTCAGTTTTTGTAAAATGTATACTTGATTGCAATCTTCTAAAATGTACTTGATACCTAGACACTTTTGATGTGTGTAATAAACCAGTGCAGTGACGGCGAATAGAATGGATGTGTCACCCCACCCCATCCCAACTTTTCCCGACGTTGGGGTCACGGCGAAACGACAGAGGTTACCCTGCAGAGGACGGGCATCAGCGCTCTCTGTGAGATACTTGAAAAGTTCTATTATGTACTTATCGGAATAGATAAAACCATACCATATTATATGCTGTCAAGTTTATTCTTTCCGTGGAGTCTGAAAGTCCTAGAATGACGGCCACGAGTCGAAAAACGCAACGTCGATAGAAATTCAGAGTCCGCCTGCCAAGCGTGGTAATTATTGGCTTATCCACGCAATGATCATAGATATCATTGGGGGAGGTTGGATGGAGGATGATAAGAGGAAAGACTTGACTTCTTTGCATCGAATAGGCTCCGAAATCCGATACTACTGGACAGATTAAAAAAAATCTTCACTGTTGTGCAGTGGCTTGCACACCATATAGGCAAAAAGACACTGCCTACCTTAGTATTTTGGTTACCCGACCTAATTATAGAGTTATTACTAGATCCTTTTTTGTTGTACTCAAGACATAGGCTGACGAAGGTCCTGTGTTTTGTGGGTGAGTAGATAGGACCTGTGTTTCGTAAAGATAAGTTACCTATACATATGTGTAAATCCTTGGGGATTACTGCCTACCTTGTCGTAAAAGGACAGGCTATCCCCGAAGGACATAGGCTATTTATTTTGAGCCTAAAATTGAAATAATGAGATCGATAGTAAAACTTTCAGACTAAGCTTAAATTCTATTCAGGGAACATAATGAAAAATTCAGAGTAAGTCTAAAATAAATTCTAGTGATTCTATGAAGTAATGGATATTAATGTTATCTTATCACAAAATACACGTTTAGTCTCACTTGTGATTAATAATAGAAAGGCCAATGTCCCGTGATGCGTGAGACATAAAAAAATGATTATGAGTATACCTACTTCCGTCACCCATAATATGGGTTCGGTATATTTAAAACGGGTACAAAGTACTTAATACTTAAAAAAGTAGATAAAAAAAAACTCTTTTTTATTTAATTGTTTTTGAACAGGTACCTGCGTATAGAATACTAGCTGATCCGGCAAACATTGTTTTGCCAATATACATTATAACAGTGTCACTCTGCTATTATATGCATATATATTACACATAATTAACCTTCCTTTAGAATCACTATATACAAAACAGATTCTAAAATATTCGTGTCGTGCTCTTTCATTTGATACCCCACTTGGACATGTTTACTCAAGTAAAATTTTTCATTCCCACTTTCAACCACCATAACTTTTGAGTGGGTGAACCGATTTCCACCAAACATAGCTAAGAACACTGGCCCGTAAAACACCTGTAATAACATAAAAAAACTAAATTGAAATCGGTTCATTCGTTCGGGAGCTATGATGCCACAGACAGACAGACAGACACGTCAAACTTATATAAAAGAAAATAGCATCAAAATCCATCGCGTGTGTGTTAAAGATCTAACTAAACATACAATTAGGGACAAATACAAACTTCTTACACTTCAAAATAATATTTATCGGATGGTGGCGTAAAACGTACCTACCTATTCGAAACCAGACGACTACTGCCGATCCATCTGGGAGACAGTTGGGAAGTGTATGTACCTATTTGTGTATGAATTTAAAACTACTCACCGGCCATAAACAGTGAAGGGCTGCTAAGTAAATAAATAAACAATACGTACATCTATATATATAAAAGAAAGTCGTGTTAGTTACACCATTTATAACGCAATAACGGCTGAACCGATTTGGTTGAAAATTGGTGGGGAGGTAGCTTAGAACCAGGAGACGGACATAGGATACTTTTTATCCCCACCCTGTGGGTCGGGTCGCTTTATAAAGGGTGTTATAGTTTGTATGAAATACTGAACTACGCGAATGAAATAGTGGGGCGTCCTCTAGTAATTGATAAAACCCTTCGAGATTTGTCACTACTTACCTACCTACTAGTTTGTGTAAGTTCTAACTATGAAACACTATTTAGCACCTACCAGTGGCGTGCACACCATATAGGCAAAAAGACACTGCCTACCTTAGTATTTATGCCTAGCTTCCCGACCTAATAATAGAGTTATTGCTAGATTTTTTTTGTTATACTCACGACATAGGCTGACGAAGGTCCTGTGTTTTGTGGGTGAGTAGATAGGTAGGTACCTGTGTTTCGTAAAGACAAGGGGGGATTACTGCCTACCTTGTCGTAAAAGCCAGTGCACGCCACTGACACCTACACAGGAAAGCAGTTGTTGTCTAACAAACACAAGCTAAATATTGTAGAGAGAGGAACAACTCGAAACAATACATAATTTGTCATGTTTTGAAACCCGCACGCTACGCGACGCTCGGAAGATATTCATGTTAAGGACACAATAATAGGTAACTTTACAGACTAACAAGGATCTTTTGGCGCGTGAATGCAGAACATTCCATGCAATTTTTCGCCCACTTCTAAATCTATCTTTTTTGGTTTATTTGGTCATTTAATTATGCTTGTATTGACATAATATGGAACATTATACTATCAAAATTAGACTTGATTAGCTTATAATGAGTGCTAAACTTTTAGTCACATGCCAAAAGATCCTTGTCGCAGTATTTCTTGTTTCATAAACTGGTATTGATGACATTAGGTTTTAGGTCTGTATTTTTAATAATAGTATTAAATAAATTGTTAACTCAGTCACAATGGTTGAGTACACTATTTGTGTGAAATGATGCAAATTATTATTAAGTTATAATTCAAAATTTGCAAAGTATTCTTTATGCCAATTGAGATTATCAACAGAAGTACCTACCTATGAAAATGGTTGTACTTGCTTTAACAGGCAATCTGATAACTAAAGGGCTATAAATAAAATAGCAGTGAGCCAGCAACCATTACAATTCTGATAAAAAAGATTACACCAACATTTTGTTATCTATTACTGAATTCTTATATAAATTTAATTTCACATAGGTACATCTTACAGGACCATCTTAAAAAATTCTAACCGTTACATACAGAGTCAAGTAGGCTTTGACATATTGTATGATACAGAGTATTCATTGAATATCATTAAGTTATTGGCCGGGTAATAATTTTGAAGTGGTAAATGTCTAAATCTTCCTTGCATTGGACAGCACATAAACACTTAAAAAGGAAACATCCTGTCTGTCAATGTGATAACAATAAACCTTCTATTGTCTTAAGATGAGTGTGCACTAAAGTGTTAAACTTTAGGTCCTGCCTACTATGACATTTGTCAAAAAAATCTTGTTTGAAAATACCTGACTTGGTTGAGCAAACCACTTGCCAATTACATATTTCTCTGCCACTAGCTTTCCACAATGGTTCAACTGTAGAGGTTCAGGAGCCATCCCAGTAATAGCCACAAGTTAAAAGCAGTTTGCAAGTGGAATAAACACTAGCCATTGACTCAGGACACACCTTATTATATACCAATATTAGTTCAATCCAAGAAAATGTTGGTCAAAGCACCAAGGGATTATTGTCTGCTCATAAAAAAAAAACTCAATTGACACATACTAATATTCTAATTAGAACTGGGTAGGCGTATGTTAGGTGTAAAGAGTAGTAAGGATAATTTCTATGTTTACTATTACCTACTTACTTACTGAAAATATAGACAGGGTAATATCAACATTCATCATTATCAACATTAAACAGAGGGTAGCACCAAATGTACCTATTACTCTACCCACTATGCAACGAGGGCAGAATGTTAATTAATCATCGATAGGTTTCTAACAACGTTTTAAATGTTATTTAAAATAATAGGTAATTCCTACCTCCCTACTTATGAACACTGAATTAGGCAGATTAATAAATAGAAACTTACCCAATGGGATTTCAATTACAACTAGAAGGCAAAACAAAGCCAATCTCTGCATCTTCCTTTCAGTAACATCTGAACACAACAAGCATCGGTTTCAAAATCAAAACAGTTCGCATGTTGTGTCGAAAATAATAACACAAAAATTTAATTGTAATATCACAGCACAAGACACTGGATTCGAAAATTCAAACACTCGATTATTGTAATGTAAAATGTAAAAATCGACACAAATCTCACTTAGGTTTGGTTTGCAAGTTTCATAAAATTTCGAACACAAGTTTTGACAAACTGGATTTGATATTTCGCGGTAAAAGCGCGCGCGTGCACTCACATCGGCGCCACAATGCGGACTTGAATGAATGAGTAAATGAATGGTTTAGGAGGGAAACGGGTCGTTTTCGTAAAGAATTCATTCGCTCAACACGTTTGCCGGTTCAATTCGCGGTAAAGTATAAACTTCGTGCTCATTTGTTTTATTTAAATCTTACTGTACCGCGTGGTGTTTCTTACTTTTTCTTTTCAATTCCGTGGGAATTTTGGGATAAAATACAGCCTACTCAGGAACAATATAGCATTCTAATAGTGATCCGTTCGAATTATTGAAGTCCGTCTAATATTTTTTGATTTTATACACTGCAACCATCTGTACATACAATTCTTTCCTCTTTATAAAATGAGTATAGATCATTTCAATCAGAGTAAATTCGTCTTTTCATTATAATTCTTATCCTGTAAAATATTGTTTTGCAGTCAGACAGTTATTCGTTTGAGAAAAAACAATAAGGTTATAAGTTATTATAGTTGAATCAAAACGGCCGCCCCGAGGGTCTCGGACCAGGAGACGTATGAAAGTTACAGGAAGTAGATACCGATATTGTTATAGGATATCTGCTTTCTGTGACCCCTCGCATTAGAAGGTGAAGTGTTGTATAATCGGCACCGTGGTGTGGATGACCGCTCGGCAGGAAGATGCATTCGCGGGAGATTGTTCTTTAGGTCTCGCCTCATTTCGGCGGTGCTAGGTCTATTATTGTTTATCGAATTTTGTGGCTTCGCACACGTCAAAAGATCCTAGTAGCATTGTACTTACATGGCAATCTGTGGCTATGCCGTTGCCTCATTGCCTGTTCTTTTGAACGAATGGATTGTCGTTTCGTTCATCGTTCTTCTGTCTGTAGACTGAGATCTGTCATTAAAACTTCATGAAACTTCCTCGTCCTTCAGTCAGTCGACACGACAGAACAACGCTCAATAGACCCGTGCCAGGGTCGTAAAACACCAAAAAAAAAGCTTCCTCATCGAAACCCAGACGTGTCAAAAAGTTTTGTTTTTGTTTGCAAGTTTACTGTTCCGTATTTTTTGTTCTATTTTCTATTGTATTCAATAGAATTTTACTTTAAAGCCGCATTTTTATCGTAGAATTTAGCTGAATGTAGTGTTCTAGTTAGAAATAATATTAAAAACCCAGCAATACAATGGCAGTGATGAATAGAAAAATTGTTAAAGTTTTTGCGGGTTGTTGCTCTAGTGCATTTTTGATGGAAATATTAATGGCCAGAGAGTCTCAAACAGCGAATCTCATAACTTTTCTTCAGTTTTTCTTTATTGCTTTACAAGGATTTATATTTACGACGAAATTTGGGACGGTAAGTAGTATAAAAACTCGGCAGCTATTACGATGTAGTTTAGTGTGTTTTTGCCTTGCCTATGAATCTAATTATCGTAATTTTTTAACTATTTGCATGAATTCTATTTTTCAGATAAAACCGAAAATACCACTCAAAGAATATGCCATACTAATAGCTTTGTTTTTTGTGACGAGCACTTTGAATAATTACGTTTATGCCCTGCATGTACCCTCGACATTGCATATGATCATAAGGTATGCTTCTTTAACTAGTTTCGCCATAACATAGGTAGTAATATCCTATTGAATGAAACCTTTAACACATCAAGTTGCAGAAAGAAGATTTCATTTCATTTTGTTGTCGTAGCCTTTGCAGCGCTGCTTGACCAGGTCAGCATTTAAAACAAAACTATAACTAATTTATAATTCCAGGTCCGCATCATCACCAACAAGCATGGTCGTCTCTTGGGTAGCGAAGAAGAAGCCCCCAAAGTTGGTAAACGCTATTGGTTCAATACTAATCACTGTAGGGGTCGCTTTAGCGATGTATGGAGGTTCAACAGTGGCTGAACAGAATGAGGGCCATTACTTTTACTGGTGTATAGGTGTCATCATATTGCTGAGCACACTCTTCCTTGGAGCCTTGACTGGGCTACAGCAGGAGATCTTGTATGGGAAATATGGAAAGCATCCCGACGAGGTAGGTACAAATACATTTTTATTTTTGAGTGACTTCAAAAAAAGGAGTCTTTCTCAACTCACTCATTTGTTTTTTTTTGTTTGCCTATATTATTATCTTCTTTGTTTATGAACCAATTTTTAGTACAAAAAAACCACAGTCATTACCAAAGTTATTAGGCACCCAATACATATTGTGATGTGCTTGACAGTACGACTCTTCCGACTTTAGGAATTATGGATATTTAAAAAATCTCTCACTCTTGGAGATCTTTCCTCCGAGGGACTGATGACCAATCCAATGTACATAAAAATTTTAATATATAAAAATCAAGTTTCATGATGTTTGTTGAACATCATGAAACTGGATTTTGGAACATGAACTCATCACCGAGGCTAACTTTTGTGAATATTCACAAAAGTTGGCATTTATATGTAATTTCGTCTAATTTGAGAGATAGGATAGTTTATATTTCGTGACATCCACTGCTGGGCACAGGCCACCCTGAAGGTGATACTGATTTTATATTCATATTGATAGTTAAGACAGGACAACATCTGTTGAGTCCACTAGTTAATTTATATAAAAGGAGAAATGGACTGGTTAAACTTAGGCACTTGAAATTTGGAATGGACGTAGCTTAGTTACTGTAGAGATGCACTAAGGAATTCCAGAAATTCCCACGGGAACGGGAATTCACTGGTAAATACTTTTGTATGAAAAATCTAAACTGCTCAAGTTAGACGCTTCAAATTTGGGATGCAGGTACTACTAAACTATGCAAATTAAATTGTGGGGTATCCACTAGTAAGTTATATAGTGGTAGTCATGAATGGGATAACTAGGTGTGGGTAGACCATCAATAAGGTGTCCCATCAACCTGATAAAGACTGTAGGCCCTCATTGGCAGAGAAATGCACAATAATTTGTCATGGGCTAGGGGAGCCTCTGGACATCAGAAGGTTGATATATTTATAGGTGGTGTCTCTATTACTAATTTATTTTATACTAATTGTCTCGGCAAAAAATTGTTTTTTCATAGGAAGTAGCCTTTGTGCCCCGTGTATTGGAAGAAACATTTTAAACCTTCCCTGGATTTCCATGTGTAATTTAATCAACATTAGCCGGTCCAGTCGTTATCGAGTTTTAGCGAGACTAACGAACATCAATTCATTTATATGATAAGAAACATTTGCTGATACCTACATTAAATCAAGTACTTATTATAACTTAGAGAATTTACCTTTATATTTTTTTGACAGGCCCGTTGGTCTTGTGGTCAGCATGTCTGGCCGTATGCCGTAGGTATCATGGGATCGATTCCCACCTTTTGCCGTAGGAAGGGAATTTGTACCTCGTGTATTGGAAGAAATACACCTTTTAAACCTTCCCTGGACTTCCACGAATAATTCAAGACCAAAATTAGCCAAATCGTTCTCGAGTTTTGGCCAGACTAGCGAACAGCAATTCATTTTTATATACCTACATAGATTATTCATCTTTCTTTTTCAGATGCTGTTCTATACATACGCACTTCCTTTACCGGTGTTCTTGACAATCTACCCTCAATTATACGAGACGAGTTACAGTCTACCAATTGACTCTTGGTTCCTGATAGCGATAAACATAGTATCTCAATTCCACTGCACACACTCCGTCCACGAGTTAGCGACCACAGAAACGTCTGTGACCATAACGTTTATTTTAACTCTACGTAAATTCGTATCCTTATTGATATCTTCATTTGTTTTTAAGAATAATTTAACTGTATACCATTTTATAGGCACCGTATTTGTTGCAATTGGAACATATGTTTACTTCGATTTCTTTTCGAGTAGAAAACAGAGACCTGTAGAGTTAAAAAATAAATAGATAGGTATGTTTTGTGTGGACAGAGTTGTGAAAGTGTACAAAGAGCACTGGTTTCTTAATTAAGTCTTATTGGTAGGTTAGTAAATTAAAGCATATTTGAGGTCGTCAGCGCTAAAGTGCCACAGTTTTTAATATTCCGACTTAAGTACTTCGTAAATTTACTAAAAATCGTGCATGTTAAAGAATCCATAACTTTAAGTACAAAAAATAAACATTTCGCACATTTAGAACAAAAGTGACACCAAAATAAAATGTGTAATTATATGAAATTGAAATGAAACCTTAACATAAAAGATACAAAACTTAAATTACAAAATGTTTCGTATTGGGTCCTTTTTATTCTAACAATGCGATTTGGACAGTAATAAGCTTCCATAAAATATCTACACATAGTCAGACTCATTATTCTAAAAACTCCTATATCTCCATACTGATTGGTCTAGGGTTAGGCCACTTTAGCGCTGACGGCCTCATTTCTCCTAAAAGGATAAACTACCAACAGAGCTGTGTTAATTTAGGTATATGTAAGTATAACATAAAAAAAAATCTTTTTAACACTGCACTGTCATGGATGACTTTTTGATCAAACTCAAGCAAATAGATCTTACCATATGTTTTATAGCCAGTGCTAAATGTCGCGACTAAGTAGATAGATAATTTAAAAAAAAACCTGGTTTTTTAAAATTACCTTAAGTGTATCTAATTATCTAAAGTTGAAGGTCAGACATTTGGTAGCGAAGGAATCTGCAATTTGAGTAATCTCTTCTTTAGCTTTAGGTACCTATTTTAGGCTATCTAGATATCCTGACTGACAAACAATTGGGTTCAGTCTCAATAAATGAAATTACTTAAAGAAAAAATAACCGACTTCAACCAGTAAAATTTGATATGTGTATAATTATGTGGTTATCTCATGCATGCCATTGTCGGAACTGAACCAAATTTATATGGGACCAAAAAGAAAGAACCAGCTTTCAAATAAAAAAAAATATTTAAATCGGTTCATCCAGGCGAAAGCTCTGAGGTAACCAACATAAAAAAATACAGACGAATTGAGAACCTCCTCCTTTTTTGAAGTCGGTTAAAAAAAACAGGTAACCAACGATCGGTAGGCGAATGTATCTAACAATAACGACTGTTGGAAACACTTATGTTCGTAGTATAGGCTGTGTACATACGTACTTGGGTACCTTGGTACTCAATCATTCCAAAATACAGGGTCAAACTTAGATCTAGTGTGAAACTGTAACCCTCGTATTCATTAAGTTAGAACAGCTTTAGTGTACTGTTAGTAAAGGTACCCGGTCAAATGTACGCTAAATATGGACAAACCAATGTACGTTGATATACTTCAACTAGTTAGTCAATGTTTTAACTTTTTATGAATACGACGGTAAGTAGGTAATTAGTGTGTCACTTGAGCATAGTTTGCACAAACACCTAATGAACAAGTGTGCTCCATCGTAGACCTCATCGCTTCTTAACATCAGAGAGGATGGTGATCAAACGCTTGTTCTTAGTGATAAAAAAAAGAAAAAAAAACACAATTAGAGAGAGACTGATATTATTTGAGCGGGAGTTTCAGAATGTCAGTTTGGCAGCTATTTTTAGTTTTAAAACTATGTCGAAAGATCAATTAAACATATTCACTTTTCTACCTTTAGATAAGTAAGTAGCGTAGCTACAATCTAAATATTTAGTTCTCATTAGTAGTAGTTAGATAAAGCATGATTGTACAGCTCATTAGCTTTTAGAATCATATTTTGTCCTTCTCTAATGTTTTATTGAACGAGTGAGATGGAACAACAAAGTTGTAGGTCTACAACGTCAAATTTGGTTAAATTAACCCTTTGCTTCTTAGATGACGCCGATTATAGTAGGTACTACAGCTTGGCAAAAAAGAGTAGAAATTAAATATGGCAAGAATTTTTATGACAAGCTGTCAAAGTCGGATGTTTCTCCATAGTGTTGCTACTATTTAATTTCTACTCTTTTTTGCCAAGCTGTACATCAGTATAATTTTCCTCGAATATTTATTTTTAGCGGCCTCATCCTCCGATTTTTTATTCTAAATTATTGTCAAAGGTCCAACGTATGAAAGTTTAAATGTGGCTCAGGTTGGCTGGACAAATCTTCAAAATAGGTCACATCTAAGCAAGTTAATAGGCCACTATATGTAACGCCTAAACAGACTGAAGACAAGTTTTTTTTCTCATTGTTCACCATGATGTACATTTAGGATACGTCCAAAATGAAAAAAAGGTATGTAGGTAGGTACCTCTTTCATACAAACTTCGAATCAGCAGATGATTGCCACTTTGTATTAACAAGTAGGTATTTTTTTATTATGAGCTGCAGCCCCTAGCACGCGCGTCAAGACAAGTCATAAATCAAATACGCGCTGTGATTGGCTGCACGATGTGTGACATAGCAGCCAATCACAGCACGTATTTGTTCTATGTATGTCGTCTACTTCTTGACGCTCTTGCTAGGTCTGCTAAGTGACTAAATTTCGTTAATATTTTTAATTCGACCCTTTATATCGCACAGTTAGAACAAAAGTGATACTTACAAAACAAAATGTGTCTTTTATGAAATTGAACCTTAACATAAAACATACAAAACTTAAATTACGAAATCAGCATGTTTCGTATTGGGTCCTTTTCGTTCTATGCGATATGTAGGTCACTCATGAAATGCTGGTAAATTCGAATAAAATATAAAGAGCTATAATAGGTAGGATACTTACCTAACTGTTTTCAATGTGATATTGTTATAGGTGCTATTATGTATCTGTGGTTATATTTACATATATATAAATGTTTATATTTTTAAATAAATAGTCTTTATTTGTGAATTGTTTCCGTTCTACCTTGCTTATCCCTTAGGGAGAGGGCGTCCGATCTAGATCTACCTACATAATGCTCTTTGAAACTCGGCTTCCTCTTCCCCCGTGATCCTGTTCGTTCGTCCGGTTGATCTGACTTTTCCGTGGTACCAACCGGACCTGGTGAAATTACTTGTTTTACTTTGCTCTACCTACCTATTTTAACCTGCTCATGGATTGGAAAAAACAAAAAAACCATCCCATTCTTTCGGTCCGGTTGATCGTACTACGGGAAAAAACAGATCACCCATGGCCCAGTTACCCAGACCCAGACGTACACGACCATAGGGGAAGAGGGACCCAACCCAGCCCCTCTGATACAGTTGTTCAGCTAGCTGAATTAGTGTTGATCTAGGATACAAGTTGTACAACTGTCCTACTATAGCCTAAAAGAAAAATAGAAGATTTAAATTTTACTCCTTAAGTAGGTTTTCTAAATTAAAAGTGACGGGCAATATCATTTGTACAACCAGTTGAACTACTCAGTTGAACAACTGTAATCAGAGGGAAGGGGGAACCCAGCTCACTAGAAGATAAAATCATGCGATTATGTACCTAATAATAGTAAGTATATAATTATACTCCTTTATGACTTGATTATAAATACCCTGATGCGGACGCAACACATTGGCTCCAAGTTCTACTCTTATATCCAATACACCAATGTGTAGACAGACAGAGAAATTGTGGTCCAAAGTGCGGCGCCGGCATAATCCATAAAACCAGAAAAACAAACAAACAAGTACTGCACATAATAGTCTTATCATTTATTTAAATTTCTACTTACAAATAACTTAAAGTCTAGCGCGTACATAAACATTACGACAAGAATTCGTACGTGTCAGGCATAATTATTACTTTTAACAAAGTATCAGTGCTTATACAAAAATAATGATAAGTGTGTAATTAAATTACTTAGCAATATTTTACTCTATTTGAGATACGACAGATATTATGTCAAGACAGTCCAAATTCATACACGGACACAATCTCTGCTTTGTAGGTACTTCTAATTCACCAGATACCCTCTTTCCGTCAACAGAACTGTCTAGTACCTGAAAAAAGAAACGAAAATAATTATTACATATTCTCACACATACCTTGTGCCACTTAATATCCAAGTTCGTGTCAGATGTATTGTTATTAAAGTAGACAATGTGAGGCAGTTACACAAGTTGGTAAGTATTTGTTATCTGCATGTCAGCTGTTCAAATAGACGACAAAATTTCGTTGATAAAACCAAACGGCTAATTTAAATAAGGAATACAATGCGAGAGTCTGCATGCATGCATAGAATGAACTTCACTCTTCAAATCCCCAAGAAATCGACTTTCGACAAACTCCGAGATATGGAGAGAGCATGCATATTTCAAGATTTCTTTGTGTGTCAATAAAAACTATACTAGACAATACTTAGACTCTATATCCATCTTCAAGAACAGTTACATACATTAGCACAATACATCAAGGTATTTACCTTTTCTGCAAATCATAACAACAAATATTTGTGGCCTTGCAGGCAGAGTTAGAAATCTGCATTGCATAAATTTGATTACTGGAATAATTGCCCATCTATGAAGGATTAGCTATATTATGTATTATACTTAGAGGTGGAGGAAGGCATAAGACTGACCGCGGCGGCGCGCCTTTGGGCAGGCCTATGTCCACTAGTGGGCTGACATGATGACATTGAACTACATCACAAGAAACCTATGAACTATTATGCGTCGTA
Organism: Conopomorpha cramerella; assembly: GCA_012932125.1. Taxonomy (NCBI): domain Eukaryota; kingdom Metazoa; phylum Arthropoda; class Insecta; order Lepidoptera; family Gracillariidae; genus Conopomorpha; species Conopomorpha cramerella. The sequence continues at coordinate 24,917 of SJJU01006495.1, forward strand.
CATATCTAGTAAAAGTAAATCTGATATCAACATAATCAGAATAACTTGCCCTCCAGCTAACCTATTCCTACTGTCTGATCTGCTGCGACGCTCGCGCGACCTGGAGCGTCGCGGCGACGGGGAGCGACGGGGCGACGGCGACCGGCGGCGCGGCGGTGGCGACTGCGAGCGACCGCGCGAGTACGACCTGCGACGTGGGCTTCGACTTCTGGACCTGCGATGTGGAGACAAATATTAGTATGATCACCCTTTCAATAGTCCATGTCATGGCTAGCTAAATTCACAAGATTTGGATGCAATTTACACAAGTTTATGTCTCAAGAAAATGTACAATGTTGTTGTTATAATAAAAAGGTAAAATCTGTTCGTGAAATCTGATTCAAGAGTCTGTAATATTATAATTTCAAAGGACAAGAGATATCCCAATAAAATGCAAGGAAGGTTTAAGTTGCAAAGTACATAAAATTTTAAAGTATAGGATCAAAATACCCAACGTGATGCTTGTTGAAATGATGACCATTGGGGCTGAAGATGCCGGAGGGGCTTTGGTCGTGACTGCTGAGTATATTCTTCAGCAGGTAATTTTACAGTAAAGTGACGTGACACGGGGGAGTTGACTGTTGTATTTCTCTATCTCGGTGCCACGGTGTCGACGTATGTGCAGTCGTGAGTCAGCAGGATTGCGGATGTCGGGACGCGGGAATTTTTCTCAACGACGCGTTGGTCATGTTATCCAGGATTGTTTTTTTTTTGGGTTAGGTGATTGCAGTGAGGAGGCGAGACGCAAGGATTTTGAAGTTCGAGGCTTCAGCTGCACGGAGCAGTAGTTTGGAGAGGCGTTCGCTGAAGTTGTACGGGTTGTTGAAGCAGACGGTCGCGGATGTCTTATTGAAGGTTGTAAACGAGCCGTTGTGAAGAGATGTAGTGAGGCAGTTGGTGTGTTGGTGGTTGGTTGATAAAATGCACCTGCAACGTTCCAACACCCACCACATTTAATAACTATCATAAAAATATTATACTACTGTTGAAATTTCAAACATTATACTACATCCATGATAAATAAAAAAAAAATTGCAAACATTATAACAATACATGGTTCAAAACAGTGTAATAATGACAAATATTCAACCAACCTGGAGTAGCGACGGTCCCTTCTCGTTCTTCCATTTGACATTTCCACACGAATCCTAGTGCCACAGCATCTCCTAGTGAACAAAGTTTGGTGAGCATAAAGATCAGGTGTATAAAATTTTCTAAGTAAGTTAAATTATTTAAGTAAAATTTTTTAAGTATTAACTGTGCTGCTTACAATCAACTAATACATATATTGAGTCAAATGGAGGTTGCGGGTAGACACATTTTTGTATGGTGTTCACTACTAGTAGTGTGCCTTTATTAGAGTTACTTTCTAAACAAAAAGTGTAAATTTTTTGTAGCAACTGTTTAAGGAACTACTTACTGTGTATAAATGATATTAGAAAAATAAAATTTGTTCCCCACCTCGAGACAAGTGTCTTTCTATAGAGAAATACACATTTCAGTCTCAAGTTGGAGGTACCATGATCTAGCACACTTATGACTCAAGCGCTTCACATTGAGAATGAAACGGATCTAAGGAGCGTGCAGATAAAGTGATAATTAATAATTGGTATAGTATATGGGTAATGTAAAAAATAAACAACTCTCAATACATTGAAGGACAGTAAAACAGGCAATAGATTTCTTATTGTTGTGACATCAATAGCAACTCACCAATAACTAGCTTACTAACAAAATGAAATTATACTGAGTAGAACTG